>CM051828.1:2310000-2485000 GCA_028451465.1 Erethizon dorsatum
GAAGTATCAAAAAAAGTAGAGTTGGCAGTGACGTCAGTGAGGAGCCCTCGTCCCTTCCTTCTGAGCCAGCTATTAGGACGGAGGGCACAGAGTCAATGCGCCCTGCCCTGCTGCTCCCAGCCCCTGGTGCCCCCTCACCTTGGCACCTGCAGGGTGGAACCAACAGAGAGCAACATCCCAGCTCCAGCCAAATCCTCAGAGGACTGAGGTGGGCACCAGAGATAGAATGAAACCAATCAGTGCTAGTTTTCAGCGTTTAAAGACAAAAGACATCAGGTCGAAAGAGTCACATTTCAAAATGAATAAGGGAGAACCAAGGACTCTAGGAAGTAAGCACCGAGCTCAAAGGGAAGCAAGCGTGACAACATATGCTCTGAGTGCTGTACAAAAAGTATACATCAGAGAGTCCCCCAGATAACAGAAGATAGATTGGGTAGTGTCATCTTCTTAAAGGAAATTAGGGAAAATATTAACATTGTGAAGTAGGAGACAGGCTGTAACAAAGGAAAGTCAGCAGGAAATAAGTGAAGGGAAAACGACACCAGTGATCTTAAGCGGGAAAGAGAAGTAATGATGTAAAAGGCCCTGCTTTTGATGTGGAACACACACTTCCTCCCAGGCGTCCACAACCCCTTCCCCAGAGTCAATGCACACGGTGTCCTTACCCTGAGCCTTCAGGGCCTCCTGTGAGGGCCAGAATCATGGATCGCGTCAAACTGGTTCATTTAGTGTGCAACTCTTGGCCAAATACCTGTGCTCCTAAGAGGTAGACAGAGCCCAACCCCCAAAAAAGCCCGCCTGGTGTGGAGAATCACGGTCACTTTACCAGTGTTCCTCCAGAGGCCCATAGCCAGTGACAAGTCTGTGGTAGAACAATAACATCCCACTTTGTAAGTTATGCGCAAAAGTCTCTGCATCCATCACCAAATGATCTCATTGCTTGTCATGTCTTAAAGATACCATTGCTTCCCATCCCAATTCAGTGTCGGAGTCCCTTTCAAGTACAAACGTGTGTATCTTATTTTGATCCCCTTGACCACTAACTTTACTCAATCTTGAAATATTTATTAATTAATTTTACCTAGAAGGATTGTTTCTAGCAATGCCAAGGGCACTGGACATTGTGGAACAATTATTAAGTCTTAGAAAAACACCTGGCTGTCCTCAGAACTGAAAAGGAAGACAGCAAAACCACAGAACCACATGACCGGATGAAGGCTTTCTTGGATGACCTTGCCGGAGCCCTCCAAATAGTAAAATCAAACATAAAATCTCTGCCTCTCACGCTCCCTGGCTCTTCTACTCTTTCTGGTGGACATCAATAAACCCTGCCCTTTTCTGTATCCCCTGACTCTTGGTAAATGCGTTTACTCCTGTGACATCAGCCTCTTGCCCTCTTCACCTGCCATGAACACCAGAACAAAGCTGGTGGTGCTGGGGCTGCCTTATGGTCTGTCTTGGTTACTTTTCTCTTGTTGCTGAGACAAAATACCCAATGCCCAAAATTAAGGAAGGGAAGGTTTATTTAGCTCACAGTTTGTGGAGGTTTCAGTCCATACTCGGCTGGCTCCAAGGCGAGGTGACATGGCAGAGGGCAACAGCTCATGGCAGTGGAAAACCGCAAAAGCAACAAGAGCAAAAAAGGAGAAGAGTGAAAGAAGACTCTTTCTGTCCCTTATATTGCATGCAGGCTATGCACCCCAGGGTGGGTGCAGCACTCACACCCATGATCCCAGCATCAGACCATGAATCAGTCACGAACTCTAGAAGCCCCCTTGACTGCAAGAGGCTTCAGGGGACATCCAGACACAAACATAACAGGGTCTGTGCACAACTCTTTCTTATACAGAAAACACACACAGCAGAGAGTAAGTCTTGATGTTTTTGACTGAAAACTCGGGTGCCCCACAAAACACATAGCAAGAAATGTTAGCCCAGGAGCAAGTAAACCACACAAACAACAACTAGTTTTGCAAGCTATTCATTCTTGGCTGCCTCTCCTTCTCCCCTACCATTCTGAGACAGGCGATTAGGGTGTGGCAAAGCAGCAGGGCAAGTAGGCGGTGACCTGTCAATCACGCAGAGCCAGGACACATGCGCAGAACAGCTTCCAATCCCGCACATGGTACCAATCAAGTCTCCTGGCAAGGGATTAAGCAGGGATTGGACAGAGAGGCCTAGATCTGAGGTCGGAATGAGGGGTACAAAAGAGGGAGGCCTTGAGCTCGTGGTTGCTGTGAACCTTTTCACCCGCCGCTCTGCTCTTTGCAGCATGTACTTCTTTTCCTACTTTATCTGGTCCACGCTCACTCTGTAGAACGTACTTCTTTTCCTTCTTTTCCTGCCTTTCATCCTACCATTAATACCTTTAGTAAATACAAAACACTTCGATATCTCGTTTTCTGTCCAATTTTTGTTCAGGACAAGAGTTTGGAAAGAATTTCTAGGAGCCCACAATACCCCAGTACCCTGCTAAAATTCCTCACTTCCACGGAATCTTATTACTTCTTATTCTCCTACTGTTCCTCTATCTACACAGAAATCTTATTAGTATTTTATTGAAAATCGTCTTACTAAGCCAATTATCACTGTAAAATTGTGTTTATTACAGCTCAAGTGGAATCATTGCTTCTTGTCACTGTAATTGAGTTTATCTCACCTTTCAAAATGTTATCACATGAAAGATATGGAATCCAGTTTCATTGGCTTGTGTGGCTGCTTTGTTAATCTTTTCACAGAGACTATTTCACTGTGAATTTGTGATTCTTGTGACCTTGGAGGCCCAAATTTTCCTTGAGTTTTCATGGGCAGCTTCCCCAAGACATCCTGGGGAATAGTGTCTTGCTGGGCCGAAGAAAAGATGGGAGCCTTAGTTCATCCACCACAGAATAAGTTTGCAGACTCTTATCACAGAAAAGGAATTTTCATGATGTGTCACCCAAGGGCATACAGAGGTTCCTTGAGCAGAATTTGAAGTACACAACTCAGAGAGAACAGCACGTGGGCCCTAGAGAGAGGGGCATGTGACAGCCTGGAGCTGGGTGCATTGCTGTGGTATTGGTGTCACTGGACAGTGTCCTAGGAGGGTCCTAAACCTACCCTACCTGTAGAATTAAGTTGCAGGTTTCCTGAGGGTATCATCAGGGTTTTACTAGAGAAACAGATAAAACACAAGCTATACAAATGTATAAGATATTACAAGATTGGCTTATGATGGTCAGCCACAGAGTTGGATGAGGAAGTGTGCAGAGGGTGTCTGCACACTGGAGACTGAAGGTTTTGATCCAAGGCTTGGCACTCACTGCAGTGTACTGTGCAAGTCTGTATTAGCAGGCCAATGGGTCTGCGATGGAAAGCTGAAAAGTCTATGCTGGAAGGCAGAAGGATCCAAGGTGGAAGCTGCAGAGTCTGTGCTAGAAGCCAGGAGATGACATCCAAGCTGAAGGCGAAGACTGGAGCTCCTCCGAAAAACAGAAGCAGATCGGTCCTTCCTCATTTCCCTTTTATACCATCCATCCAGGTGCTGAGTCACCCTAGGGTGGGTCCTCTACACCCTAGGGTGCAGACAGTCACCCTAGGGTGAGTCCTGTACACCCTAGGGTGCAAACAGCCACCCTAGGGCATGTCCTCTACACCCTAGGGTGTAGAATTGCTGAGCTGACTTAATTAAGCTTCTAAACTTCTCAAGTTGACACAATCAATCAACCATTACACTGAGTCCCATCACAGGAAAAGAATTTTCAGGATGTATCAGTAAGAAATATAATAGGATTTATTAGGCAGAGACTTAAAGTATGCACTAAAAGAAATAGAGTGCAGACATGTGCACAAGAGAGAGAGGGAATATGGGAGAGAGAGAGAGAGAGAGAGAATAGGAGAGAGAGTGGTGCCTTATGATCCTGAGCTGGGCATATTTATGGGTTGTGGGTGGCTTCAAAGTAGGTGATCCAGGAGGTGTGTTCCTCCTATCTCTCAGGTCATCCATCTGGCAGCTATGACAGAATTCAAGCCCTGTACATGTGTTTGAATTGGGATCTGCTGCCCATTAATATTGCTGCTTCCTTAAGGATGCAGGAAGCACAATTTATAGGTGGAAAGCAGTGGTTTGCTCACAGGTGGAAAAGCCCAATTTGCATGTGAAAGGGAGTTGCCCAGGTTTATTGTGTCTTGGGAGACAAGAGAAAAAAGAATTAAACTGGGCTTGAGAAATTTTTGTGTCCTGAAGCTGCAGTTTTTTTTTTAAAACACTGTAGAAGTTTAGTTATTAAGAGTAGAAAGTCAGAGCAGTCTAATGATAGGGTCAGATAAAAGAAAGCATTGGATAGCAGAAGGGGTCCACTGAAAGGAAACAGCCCACCGAGTTAAGACCTAATGCGAGAAGCTAGTTAACCTTAGAAATGTAAAAGAAAACACAAGAACAAAAGGTAAAAATTTAGGATAAAAGAGATAAGGACCTTTCCTCCCAGCAAGAAAAGTTCTTGTGAGTATGTTATCATATTTCCCCAACAAAAAGACCAAGTCTTATATTAATTTTTACTCCAAAAGATGCAACTAGGACTTATTTTCAGGAATTGTCTTATTTTTTCATGTACAATAATCTACATGTATTCATACGCAAAAATCTACGTTTATTCAAATACACTCATATCATCTTGAGGAACATCACCGTAACTCTCCAAACACTTAACAGGCCTCAATTTCTTGAGACTCCATTTCCTGCAGAACCATTGGCCCCAATGTCCAGCAATTGAGCTCTCCTTAAATGAGCGCTTGTTGTCCATGGATCCTGCTCATAGTGCATCGGCAACACAGCGGTCAGTGATTTTATCCCACGAATTCTGCACCCAAGTCATGACATCTTGCAGGCTGGGCTTCACAAAGTTTCCATTAAATCAAGTGTTAATTAGAGACTTAGGAGACAGGACTGGCAACAAAACTGATGGCAGTTAAGAATAATGGTCCACACAAAAGTGATGAAAAATCACGGGCACCAAAATTCAGAAAACAATGATGTTCCAGTTAGTACCAGTAGATTCAGAAATTTTCCTTGAGTTAACATCCAGGGACAATTTGGAGACCAATCTAGATGACTGCATCTTCACAGCCCAAGCAGCACAAGAGAATGTAAGATTTCGAATATCATTTGATGGTCTGCAAGCAAAACTTGCAGTGGACAAAACCAGGCAAGGACGACTTTCTTCCACTATTGGAGTACAAGAGTGAGACAGAACTGACCCCATGAGAACAAAGGCAGAAGGGTTTTTGTGCCCTGGAGTGAGCTTATGGAAAAGTACTGGGGACACCCACCCCTCCCACAAGCTATTAGCAGGGAAGTTGTTCAGCTCAGTATGTGGAGCACACTGAGTTATTCCTGAATTTGTAAATGCTTTTCTCTGTGATTAGGCCATCTGTGTTTGTTAGTTGGTACCCATGGAAATTAGGCTTCTACCCTCCTGTGGAGACTGGAAGATAGGAGTGTTATGTTCTTTCATGTCTATATTTCAAAGAGAAGCTTTCTAGGTCTTTGAGAAAGACATTCCCAGGTTTTAAAACTGGCAAGTGTCTTTTTAAAAAGATTTGCTCTTCTAAGAGCAGAGAAAGAATTAGTAATTATAGTTTCCTAAAGTAAAAATTTTAAGAAAAGTGAAGTCAGAACATAGAGAAAGGCAACCTAGAGGATTAATGGTATGTTGGCTAAGGTCTGCAGGAAACAAAGGACCCTGGTTCAAATCAGAGGACCCACTCCCCACCTACCCACAAGCAAGTTATAAAGTAAAGCCAAAGATTTTCATTTTTTGCAGGCTCTTACCCTAAAACATAATACAGAGCACAGAGAAGAAGGCTAGATCATGAGGTTTCACTCCTTCCCTTAGGGTCCAAAACCAAACTTTCCACTCTCCAGAATGGAAGAGAGAACCCAATGGATGAAATGGGAAAGCCCAGAGGCTGCCATAGGACCTCTCATTTACGCAGAAGACCCTCAAGACAAAGAAGAGAGCAAGACCGATCCCTGAGCTCATGGGCTCCTGAGCATAAATTACCTACGTGCATGAATCTGGTCAACTGCACTAGCAACTCTTGCTCCACAGAGGAGGAGCTAAAAGGCAGTGTGTTTGTAAAATTTCCCTTCAGTGACCCAATACCTCAACAGACAAGTTTATAGGAGGAGAGGCTGTTTATTCACAGTCTCAAGGTTTCCTCCGGGGTGGTCTGTCGCCATTGTTATAGGCTGGAGATGAAGCAGGTGGCTTTGTGGAAGGACACAGTGGCTCAAAGTTGCTTCACTGATGGCAGCCAAAGAGCAGAGAAACATCGTGGAGCAGATATGGTCTCCAGAGTCACACCTCTGTGACTCCTGTGGATTCCTTTCCACACCTCCAGAGGCCCCATCTCTTGATTCCCTCACCTTCCAATGACGTCATCACATGTGATCTCATCTGAGCACTGTGGGTGTTAGCGCCCTCACCATGCAACCATTTTCCAAAGGGCATCAGCAACTCAGCCGTCAGCACAATGAGCCTGCGGGGGACACAGAGGAATCGTAAGAGACAGACGGTGAAAGGAGAGTAATGATGAAGCCCTTAGTGCACTACACATCGCACACAATTTCAATGCACCGATTATTTCTGCAGCTAAAAGCAAAAACTGGAAAATCTGATGTTAAAAGACCCCTGAGAACCCTTCTGAGTCAAGCACATCTATTTACAGTGGTACCGTGGTTCACGAACTTGATTCTTTGCACGATTCTGGTCATATGCAGAATTGGAGAACAGAATCGATTTTAATTCCCAATCCAGCCTACTTCTCTGTGTTCTGCATTATGTTCAATGCTGACCTTATGGGGAAATTTGATTTGGTTCTCATTCAATTTGGTTTGGGTCCAGAATCATGGAAAGAGTTAAGATTGTGAACTGAGGTACCACTATGTGTATATCTTTTCATTGTGCTTGAATTCCATTTTGTTTAATACTGGTTAAAATAAATGTTTTATGTTCCAGACTTCATACTGGGTTTTCAGAGTTTGCTGATTTTTGTAGCAATGGAGTTCATTTCAAATCTGTACGCAGGTTGACTGACCTGAAGATCGGGGAAGTGTAGGAGACTGCTTTGAGTCTTGAGAGTCTCACAGATGTGCAGCTGCTGACACTATTTAGAAATTGTACTGAAATTGTGAATTAACACTTTTTTCCAATAAATACTTTTTCCTAGCCTAATTTTCCTGATTGCAGTGCTTGGCTAGTCAATTCCTGACTGAATACAACTGAGCAGCTGGCTTAGTTTGCAAGACCCAGAGCAGCTGCGGGAGATTGAGCTGTAATGGTGTGGGATGCGTGCGTCCTCAGTTTGAAGTCTCGCCATCCCTGAGGTTAGTTCCCTGTCCCCGAGTATCTTCACGCAGTCAAGCCGACAGTCAAGATTAACCGGCCCAGTGTGTGAGGGGCCCATGGGTCTGCACACTGCGGGGAAGCCCCAGCCCGGATGTGGGTGGCCCTGTCTGGGAGGATGGGTCCCAGAGGGGACAGACACAGAAGTGGAGTTCTCAAGCATGAACTACCTCACTCCTTTTGAATGTGTATGTGGTTTTTGCTGCTACCGTAACCTGCAAACAGTAGATGTCAGCTTCTTCAGCTGCTCAAATTGGACTCATACCGAGGACTCCAGGGAACTTTCAGCCTTCAGCTTCGGATGGGAGCTGCATCCTTGGTCTCTCTTGTTCGCAGGCCCCAGCTTCCTGGACTGAGCAGCTCCTTGATCCCCAGTCTGCACCTGCAGGCAGCCATTGTGGGGCTGTTCAGCGCTGACCATATAAACCAACCAATGTATCCCCTGTTATAAATATGCATGTGCTATAGCACACACTCTACTGGTTCTGCAGTGCTGGAAAGCCCGCCTAGAACAATGGAAACATGAACTACGCTCCCTGTGCTCGACACCGCCTCCCTTCTGACTGCTGGGATGCACGAGGTGCTGTGGCCTCTCCCCTGCTTCCTCAGCTCTGGTGAAGGTTCTTTAGTATGGACAATTGTTCAAGCTGGCTTGTCTGCCGAGGGGAGAAAGTCCCACTCTACCACGCGGGTGACACCTGCCGGATGTGTGCTTCTCGCTTGGCTGAGTAAATTGTGAACAATCTTGTGAGATTAACACAGCTACTCCCCTCCTGTAACGTGGACAAGGACGAGCTACTTAACACTCTGGGCCTTGCATTCCTCTTATAGAAGATGGGAACGCACAATTTTATAAGAAAATTAAGTTCCATACAGTGCTAAGCAGAGTTAAATGCTAAGTCGGTATTTATTATTTATTGTTTGCCATTATAAGACTACAAAAATTATTACAAAAAGTTTGATCTCAGTTTTCTATGTTGTTTGGTTTTCATTCTGGCAATTCTGAAAAATAAGTTTTCATAATTATTTAATCCATTTAGGTGCACACATTTTTCTATGCTTCTTTTTATTGATTGGTCATTTTAACTGTCAATGAAAGTTATCACCAAGAAGGAACTATCATAGCCCATTGCTTAGGTATGATATAAAACGCATATACTGTTTGGATTGAATTACATAACTTCAGATTTAACCTTCATAAACATAATTTTCAATCTTTATTCTTCATTGATGGAATAAATTTGTAGGTTTTGGTTCACACGGTAACTTTTTATTTTCATGACAAGAACATTCTCAAATTCAAAAACATCACTCTATCCTGATCTATGGAGTGTTTGAAAGACAGACCTCACAAAAGCTTCAGACAGAGTTGACTTTTTAACTCTTCAGTGTGTCTTAGTCACCTTCTCCTCTCTGGGATACAAAATCTGACACCTGCAATTTCGGGGAGGAGAGAGTTATTTTGGCTCACAGTTGTAAAGGTTTCAGTCCATGGTCTGCTGGCTGCGAGGCAGGGCAGCATAGCAGTGAGGCATCACAGAAGAGAAGCTGCTCAAGATGTAGTAAAAAGGAAACAGCAAAGGGAGGACCTGGGTGGAGAGAGAGCCATCCAGGCCACCATTCAGTGCAAGTCACTACAGCCCAGCCACCGTCCTTCCAAAACCACATCCTATGAATGCATGAGGCTCTTGGAGGGGCATCTAGATACAAATTACAACAATGGGGTAGACTTTGGGCCATTTTCCAGCTGGTAAAGAGTCTTCTTTTCTTTTTGGGAAGGTGCTACAAGAGGTTTGCTGCAAGTTTGAAGCCAGCCTGGGTTACAAAGTAAGTTCAAGTCCAACTGGAAGTACATAGTGAGATCCCTTCTCAAAAAAAATCTTGCAGAGTGTGATGGTGCATGGCTATAACACCAGTTACTTGGCAGGTTTAGGCAAGAAGATGGCAAGTTCAAGGCCATCCTGGGCAATTTAGAGAGACCACATCACAATAAAATTTAAAGGGGTTGGGGATGCGATTCAGTGGTAGAGTGCTTCTTTTGCATGTGCAAGGCCCTGAGTTAAGTTCCCAGTACCTCAAAAAGAAAATATATGTTTGTCCTGGAAACAAAACATCTTTAGTTCCAGTGTATAACACAGCTTAACCTAAGTTCTTATTTCTTCCTAGTGATATCACCACTATCCTATGTGCTTTACAATTGCTTGGTTTGTCCCAGGTTTTTAGCTTAATCGTGTTCCCTTGTCTCTCATTTTATAGCCCTCCCTTATGTCAGCCCACAATCTGGCACCAAATGCAGACACTTATAGGCAACATCTTTCAGGGAACTCATAAAAATAAGAAATTAAAGAGGAATGAATTGAAGTGAATATAGGAGTGCTGCCTGAACTCATAGCACTGTAACAGGACACGACCACTGGGGAATGATGGTTGTGGCTCCTGTATTCTCTGTCACTCCTGCTTCTGATGGGAATGGTCCTGAAATGCAGGAGCAGAGCAATGTGCTAACAATAGTAATTGGTGAGCGGCCCTGGGGTGGACACTTGACCCTGAGGAGGCTGACAATATCCCCTTTCTGAACACCTAGAGGCTTAGACACTGGAACTGTTGACAGCTGTGCCATGTCAATGACAGCAGTGTCAGCCCAGAGAAAGCATCAGCTCCAATTCTGCAACCCACCTTTCGATGAATCTCTATGAGCCTTGTGATTGTTATCTGTTTTCTATCTCTTTTTTAGTACCAGTGGGTCAGGGGCTGTGCTTTGTGATTCTGAGCTTTAGGTGTTCAGAATATATCCTCTGTTTATTGTACACACAAGGAGCCCAGTTCAGTGAGGTTAAGTAAATAGTTGCATATTCCACAGCTAGGAAGTAAAGGCAAAGTGATTGATTCACACATTCTCCCTCAGAAAATGCTTATTAAATGATCTCTAAGTGGCAAATGGATTTAAGAGAATGAAAACAGGCATTCCTGTATACTTGACAATAGGAAATCCTGAATTTTCTGTCTAAGCCACCTAGTGCTAAAAGGCTATCATATGTAGGTGCATTGGCCAGAGGTATGTATGAGATGGATAGGCAGAGGTAAGGGACTTTTGGAGTCACACATCCAAAACCTCCTGGAATGCATGGTTAGAGAGTAAAAGCCCACAGGGCCACAAATCCAAGTAGGATCAAAACACATTGCCTTCAGGAATAAATGCTCTGGGCCTCTTCTTCCCATGCTCTGATTTATCACTTAGATTGGCTCTAAGGTCAATCATGCAACAGACCACCCTGACCTTCCCCTGTCCTTCCTGTTCTATCACTAAAAACCACAAAAACTTCAGTTTGGTGATGTCTTTATGAGCCTTTCTCATGCACAGGAGTCTCAGTTAAGGGCAGTCGTTCTGGGCCTTCTTGGAGTTTGAATCGGACACTGACTCCGAGTAATCTCTCATCCTTTGCGCCATGCCACAGTTGTGAGCTGCAACAATCATAAAGCATCAGTTTTATACATCTGAACCTTTCATTTGATTTCTGTATAATTTGCCTGTAACACAAAAATTAACCCCCAAAAACTAAATTTTCTTTAGTATACTCTGCATTTTCAGCTCCACTTTGAGCTCGGTTGAAGCTATTTTTTTCAAATCTTAAACCATGGGGCAGATACCAAAGGGCAAGGAAACAGTGAAAGAATAAAGTTTAGAAGAATGCTAGGAAATTGGACACAGGTTGTATAACAATGCACTTCAGGGAGTTACGAGGCACATTGAAATTTGCTAGAGCACATCTCAGGCTGGAACATAGGAAATGACAAAGAAAGTTTTATCTTTAAGATATGATAATCTGTATGCCAGCTTTAGTCAGAATATCTTACCCAAGTTATTTTGAAATACGTGTGATTAGTTCCAAAATTAAAGTAGGTCTTAGTTACTTTCTCATTGCTGAGACACAATACCTGACACCAGCAATTTAAAGCAAGGTTTGTTTCAGATCAGTGTGTAGAGGTTGCAGTCCATAGTTGGCTGGCTCCAAGGCAGGGTGACATGGCAGAGGTGTTAGCAGAGGAGGATTGCTTATGGCATGACGGACAGGTAACAGAGGGAAGACATAAACCCTCCCAGGCCATACCCCCATTGCCCTACCTCTTCTGACCAAATCCCATCTTCTAATAGCAAGTCAGATATAAACTCACACTCCTGATGATCCAGCACTTCCCCAAAGCCTCACCTAAGAGAACATGAGGCAAGGGAGATCTAGATATAATCCATAAGAATATATCTCTTAAGGCCAGCAAAAAGTTAAAATTAAAGTTTACAACTGTCTCCTTAGCATATGGGGCCTTGAACGCAAAGAATTAATGAGGCTCAATACCCCTCAGTGTTTTGTTACTGATATCTGTTAGCTATCGGAACAAAACTGTTTGTGATGAATGTTAGCAAGTGCAAGTGATCTCTAGTTACTGGAATAATTTCCACAGCCATTTATGTTATCATTCCAACTTCAGCAGTAGTTCCTAATGCTTGAAACATTTAGATAAGAAAATTATAAGCTTTCCTGAAAAATACTGGAAAACAATAGCAAAGGAAAATTAATGGTCTTTAAGAATTTGTTCACTCAGCGATAACCAAGGAAAGAAAAAGCTGACAAAACAGGGTGTGAGGAAGTGGTAGTGTTTATATACATATATGTCTTTTCAGCTTAGTTTGTACATTAAATTAAGGCTGGCACAATAGCTATCATGTGATTAAAATGATCTACAGTGAGAAGTTCAATATAATTCTGTTATACTCATATTTATAAAAGTAAGCTCAATACATTCAGAATTGTCTATTCAATGGTCAAAGCACAATATTATGGTTTAGGTCAAGAATGTCTCCCACAGTCCTCATCCATTCATAGGTATAGCTTTCGAAAGGAAGTTGAAGCGTGGGGGCAATATATATGACTTGCTCTTAGACGGTGGGTCTGGTAGGAGCAGACAGGTCACTAAGGGCTGGAGGGTGTGACTTGGAAGGGTATATCTCCCTTACCAGCTCCTCCTTTCTTGCTTTGCTTCCTGGCTAACATGATATAAGGAGCTTTCTTTCATCTAGGTCCTTCCGCCATGGTGCTAAACATGCATGCACTGAGACTTCTAAAACTGTGAGAAAAAATAAATTTCTCCTCCTTTTATTTGTGGGTATCAGGTATTTTTTTCCAGTGACAAGAAAGTAACCATGATAGATTTTGGTACTGGGAGTGGGGTCATTTTCGTCATTACAGTCTGAAAGACTGTGTCTTTCAGAAATCTTTGGAGCTTGTTCACAGGAGGAATTTGGAAACGTTTAGATATTCCAGCTAGAGAAGCTCTAGAATGTTTTATATGACATGAAATTCTGGTCAGAGTTTTCTGCAGATAGTAAAGGCCAGGCTCAGTAGGCTTCATTTGGGAACAAGGATTCAATTAACAGTTGGACTTTAGGCTGTGTGTGTTATACTCTGGCAGAACATTTGTCCACATTTTTCTCATGTCCTGAGATGTTGCAGGAGTCTGAGATTAAGGGTAGAAGACTAATCAGGGGGAGGAATTTTAAGGTAGCCCAGTATTCAGGCTGTGGCATGGAAATTGCAGGTGGCTTTTAACTAAATTTATAATGAAAAACAAGAGTATGAAATCCATTTGAAAAGTTTTTGGCTTATTTAAAAAGGAAGTGCCTACAAAGGTAGTGTCTTGAAGGAATCCTGGGAATCAGAAAGATGCCACTCTCTGAAGATCCAAGGATGAAAAAGTGAAAGACTGCTTTGAGATGACAGCCTGCGGGTGCCCTGCTGGAAAAAGGCTACCAAGGGAATTGGATTTCCTACATTCATTTCATAGTGTTTAGCCACGCAGAGGCCTCTGCAACCATGATTCAAGGGGGCCTGGCTACTGCTCAAGCTGGTGACAGATCTTACCATCATCCACATAGTGCTGGTTTTAGGTGCATGCAGAATACAAGAGTTGTGGGGTCAGGAAGGCTTCCACACAGATTTCAGAAGAATGACTGGGAAGCCAGGTAATGTGCCACTTAGAGAGTGATGTGCAAAGCTGTGAAAGTGAAGCTGAAAGTGCACTGGAAACCCCAGGGAGTTAGAAAAGCCAGGATCATGGAACATCTGCAGAAAAAGTTGCAGGCAGTGAGCAAAGCCACCCAAAAAAGAGGTTATGAGGGGTGCAACTGGCAATGCCATAGTAGTGGGGCTGCCCAAACCCTTCAACACTCACATCTCTTACCACATCTTGCCCCAGGTGCTGGGCACAGAACACACACACATTCCTCCTTTTTGTAACAGGTGTGTTTACCCTCTGCCTTTGTATGTCAGCAGTGTTTAACTTTCTGTTTGATTTTTACAGAAGGTCACAACTAAGAGATTGCCTTGAGACTCAGAGAAGACGTTAGACTTGAACTTTTAGCAATACTGGAACTGTTAGGACTTCAGCAACTCTAAGAAATAGACTAAAAGCATTTTGTATAAACAGATGCAACAAATAATTGGGGGCAATGGGGATATGTTGGGATTAAGAACTAGAATATCCCCCAAAGTCTCCCTGCATTCCTAGGCAGGACTTTTGGAAGGCAGTTGGATTATGGGGAGGTATGGATGGCTTGCCATTATGAGGTGGGGTCTGGTCTGAGGAGGTGGTCATTGGGAGTGTGACCTGAAAGGGTTTATTTATCTCTCTCCCCAGTTCTTCCCTTCCTGCTCTGCTTTCTGGCCATGATATTAGCAGCCTTTCCTCCACCTGGGTCCTTCCACCATGCCACCAACCATGCAAGGGCTGAGACTTCTGAGACTGTGAGCTAAAATAAGCCTCTCCTTTCAGTTGTAAGTATTGGGGATTTTTTCCCAGCAATGAGAAAATGATTAAGACACACAATACTGAAAATGAGTTCCTTATCTCACTGAACAATCATGAAGCAGAGATCATTATCCCCACCTGAAAAATATGATATAAAGTTAGTAGCTTATTAATAAAAAAAATAAGATTAAGTTCTTTACATCAAAGTTTCAACTCGATGTTCCCAATGAGTAAAAAATACTCAAGTATTAAATAATTCACATGGGTTATTTCTCTCTGCTCAATCTTGGCTACATGTTGAAGATGCACATCTTAAAAAAAAAAATAAACCAAAATTGGAAGTTTTGAAAAGAAGTGGAAAAGATAATGAAGGAAAAAGTTATGGGAAAGGAAAATGAAAAGTTAAAGATAATGAAGAATGTCACTATAAAGTCATACATTAAGTAAAAAATATTGTCTTAGAGAATAAGTAAATGATTAATAAATAATTTATTCCCTGAATAACCATTGTTTATTGGTCATAAAATTAAATATGAATTAATACCATCCCTTATGTTTTCTGTCATATCATACTTGACATTAAACTTAATGATTTTAATGTTAGAAATTAAGCAGACAGTGCCAGGCACGGTGATGCATGCCTCCGATCCCAGCACTTGGGAGGCTAAAGCAGAAGGATCATGAGTTTGAGGCCAGCCTAAGCAACATTGTACGACTGTCTCAAAAACAAGACAACAACAACAACAAAATTAAGCAAAGAAATAAACAGAAAAGTTCCAAATAGACAAAAGTGTCAGTATTACATTAACCTAGAAAGTTTAACACAGTGAAAAAGCACATAAAGTAATAAAAAAAAAGCAAATAAAGTCCCTGCTAATCCAGCCATATTATCACTAAAGCGGGCAATAAGAAGAAAGAAATCCTGCTTCTTTTCTCTGCATTCTCCAGTTAAATTACTGGGGGCCGGGGTGGATTCCAGCCCTGCAGTACTCAGCAGGGTGGAAATGAAAGCTCAGGGTAAATGGTAGCATTTTCCGCTCCACAGGAATGCTGTGAAGAGCACCAGGGACATGCTGGTTGTCACTGTGCCGGGGGGCTTGCTGCCTAAACACAGGGCCAGAGGCCAGGAATCCTATTCAATGGGCAGAATGAATGAGGAATGGTCTCCAATCCCACAGCACGACCTTGGAGATCCTGGGGGTGACAATGGTCTGGCCATGCAAACACAGCTCTCCTGGTCGGGTTAAGCCAGCACTGTAGTGCTGTCCTGACAGCACATCCGTCCCCTTCACCTCTCAGTCCAGGGCCTGACCCAGCCCAGCGCATGCACACGAGGCAGGGGAGGGGGAGGCTCAGTCAGTCTGCTGATACATTCGTATAAATGGTAATTCTAGCAATGAAATAAAGCACGGATATTTTAAGAGTGGTGAAGAGAGAGAAGCAGGCTCCATGGTCCAGCTGGAACTCAGAGCATTATTATTTTTTAGCAGGATTACTAAGGAACAGCAAGACTTTGCTCCTATTTTCAAATTTAGAAATTGATTTCATCCATTCACCGAGAGATGGTGTGAATGTGCAGGTCTCAATTGTGTGAATCAAACTTGGGACCCTGAATGTTCCAGTAAGGCCCCTGTCTTTGAGTGAGCTCCAGGTGTGTCTGTGAGGAGCAGGGCTGCCATGGGGGGATGGGTAGGTTGTGCACAGCACAAGTCACAAGGTCTCCATTCGCAGAGACCACGGTGTACATGAGGGCTTAGAGCTGGGGAACCGAACCCCGTGCCTGGCAGAAAGGAAAGGATGGTGTTCTTGAGACAAATAGCTATCAAACTGTGAGATTATAAATGGCCCTCATCAGCATATTCAAATTTTAGACCTATCCTTTTTTGTAAGCAGTAGTGGAAGTCTAATAATTTATTTTCTTAGAACCTACTAAGAATAACATATACTGTGTTCATTTGCTAGGAATTAGTCTAAGAACATCCTTTTTTATAATTAATTTTTACCTTCTGAAATCTGATGGCACAAAAATATTAGTCAATATATCCATCCTAAGAGTGACTGAGAAGGATGTGTAAGTTACAGTAACAGTGCAGTGCTTACACCAGTACTCAGCGCTTCTTAGCTTTTACGAAGGATGTGACCAGGGCTAACACGTTAACATGTTCTATTGCTCCATTATTCATTCCATCTTGAAAGGTGAGCTTTACGAAAAAAGAAAAATTTGTGAATTCGTGTTTAAATTAAGTTGTTTGTAGTTTATAGGTCCCCATACATTGCCAGCATTAAAGCCTGATGAATTATGTAAATTAAAGGAATGGTTGGTTCTTATCTGTGACCCTGGTGAATAACGCCAAAAAGGAAAGGTAAAACTTTAGGTCAAAAGAACAAATACGGCTGGGGAGTGAGGACCCTCAACCTACTGATTCATCCTAAACTGAAGGGAAGGGTGTATGTAATACTTAAAACAGTTCTGAGGGTTCCTAACCATGGGCCTCGGTTTGTCTCCAGGCTTTTAGGAAGAGCTGAATTTCAGTTGGCCCTTGTGATTTTCACTGAATGGTCTCACTAGTGACTACTCTGGTACCCATAAATATCTTAATTTTTAAAGAAAATGGTGAGAGCATATGGAAAAACCAACAAAGGTAGAAATATTAAAGTGATAAATTACATTATTCAGAAACAAACTCATTGAAAATAATCAATGGCTATTTCCCAGAATTAATACATATAAATATGAAATTGAAAAAAATACAAGCAGGGTAAGGCATTTCTGGGGAAACTTTAGAAAGTTCTCTTTGCTAAAAGAAAAGAGTTCCATCGACCAGAGTGGCAAGATAGATTTTTGAACTCCTCAGAGGTGCTTGCCTTAGGCAAGTTTCTATGTTCGAATCGAATTGATGTCAACAGGGCTCCCATGGGAACACAGTTAAAATCATAGGATCAGGAGCATAACTACATAAATAAGGTCTTGGCGTGGATTCCCAGAGAATGTGGTCAGGGCTCAGTCTTAACTCGGATACAAATTAAGATCATTACGAGGTCTGTCATCTTTGAAAGGAATTGAAACAGCATTGCATAAACCCTTGTGCTTGCTGAGATATTAACCAAAATGAAAAGTGCGCAAGAAATCAAGTTGTAGCATATTTGCACCTGCCGGGTACCTGGCATTATGCTACGAATTGTAATGACGCACTGCCCTGGCAGGCACAGTGGCGCACACCTGGAGTCACACCTGGAATCCCAGCTACTTGGGAGGCTGAGACTGAAGAATTTCAAGTCCAGGTCCAGCCTGGGCGCCTTAGTGAGACTTGGTCTCAAAATAAAACATTTTTTAAACAGATGCAGGAGTACAACTCACGTATTCTTCCAGGCCTTGGGTTTAATCCTCGGTAACACCCAAACCAACACAACACAACACAACAAAACCAAACGCAGCATTTACCCTGAGAAATTTGAGAAAGGGGCCTGAACACCACTGTCACTGCGCCCCGCGCCCCTACAGAATATAAGCAACTGACTCAAATCAAGCAACGCACACCGTATCATCTCCGGATGCGGGTGGCCAGCCCAGGACTCAGTGCCCAGCCAAGCTGGCCCTGGAGAGAAGAAAGCACAGCAGGAGCCAAGAAGCCAGTGTAGGAGGAGAATCTATGACATACGAAATCCCAGCACCCAAGAGAAGCCCAGAGTCGGGTTGATCCAAAACGTGCCCCTTGGGACAGAGCCCCAGCAGGCAGGACACGCTTTCCCAGGCGCTCCATTACCGATATGCGAAGCGGGCAGAGGTCATGATTTTCTGGGTGCACTGAGGTCTGGGTGAGGTCTTGTCCTCTGCCCTGTTCCTCTCCAGGCCTCGCCCCTCTCAGATCTCCCTGTTCCCATCATCTCCCGTTTGGCTATGAGCTCCTGAGGGTGCGGTTTTCCATGCATCCTTGGAACCTGTGCTTCATAACCAAGGTTCCTGCCCTCAAGGTCACAGCGAAGCTGCCTAGGGGAAGCTTTTTTATACAAATCCAGTTAGAGGACCAGTTGTGCTCCAGGAGGAACCCAGATAGCTCAGCCACTAGGCGTCTTTCCACAGGAGTCACCAAGCAAAGCGCATCACTCTCGTGCCCTGGATGGCATAGACCTCAGAGCACAGGAGCCTACGCCCCTGCTGTCAGTTCCCCTCTGCTCCTGTTACAATTCTCTGTAGAACCGCAAAGAGCTACCGGTGCTTAGTCATCAGATGCAGAAGACCTGGAGTAGAAAATACACTGTCTTCCCTGGGGTGCCCTCACCCCCCAAAGACGCCACAGCCAGGGCCTGCGAGACTGTGGATGCTGCGACCTTTAATATGAATTAACCAAGTGCACACAAGTTTTGGGGAAACAAAAGTCAGCGAGGAGTTAGAAGACCTAAGTCCTAATTTGGATATACCACATAATAGATAATAGGCACTCTGTGTCCTGTTATACGTAAAGTTGAAGAATTAGACCAGGCATAATTTCTTTCTGTAGCTGTGTCAGGAGGATAGAGATGACAATGGAACAAGAGCAAAATAATAAAATCCAAGGGACATCGATCATCGCATTTACAGCAGGGAGAAAGGGGCACGTTGTGGAACATCCGGAGAAGCCAGTGGGCGGGGATGCAGGCGCCAGCAGTCCCGCAATAATGATGGGTTTGGTGGTTGTAGGCACCACAGGCTCCCTGGTGGCACTGATTACTTGGGTCTGTTTTCGCCTGAGGCACATCCGCCTCACTGCTTTTCCTGAAGCTTGGTGATTTAGCTACGCAGTCTAGCATCATTCCAAAAATGTCCCTTTTGCTTAAATGAAAGATTTCTGTCACTTGTCACCAAAAATACTGAAGTAATGCAGAGAAGAGATCAAGGAGAGAAGAGAAAGCGCTGCTCAGAAAGTATTTCTGAGGCCACGGAGCACTTTCAGAAAGCACAAATTCGGCACCAATGTCCCCAAGGAGTACAGGCTGGAGTGGGGCACCAGCTCAGAGCACCTGGCCACAGAGCTCTGACCGACTCTGGCTCTCTTATGGACCGGTGGTTGTCAAAGGTTTTAACAGTGGAAGAAATGTGCAACTGTATTGTACTAAGATCTCTTACCTAAAACTCCGGCAGGTGATATTTCCTTAACAGACATTAATTTACAACTTTAAATTCTTAGCAATTACTTTTTATGGAGATAAGGACAACAAGCCTGTTTGAATAAGTACACACTGCATGTGGGGAACTATGCATAATAGTTTTAGGCCCATCAGACTTTGGATTCATGAAAATTATTATTATTTTTGTGTGTGTGTGGGTACTGGGGCTCGAACTCAGGACCTTGCACACCAGCAGGCACCCATGCCCCTGAGCGATATCACCGGCCTTTTTCTTGTATGTGGGTTCCGGGAGTTGAACTCAGGACCTCACACTTGCCAGGCAGGCGCTTATGCTGTTGAGCTATATCACCGGTCCGGATTCATGAAAATTAAATGAGATATTTTCAAACATCCCTCAGAACATAGTGTGAAATTATACATTATGTTCTGGCTCCTTCATTTAAAGTTACACGGTAGGTATAAAATTAAAATAGATCCCTCGCTCTAACTAGTTCATGTACTTTCTACAGCACTGCATGAGTCTCAAAGGACTTGGTGAAATTTACCATAAAATTTATTCAACTTAACTTAAAATTCTACCAGTATTTCATGAATAAAATGAATGAGTTGATTCCCTAAAATTCTGACCAAGAAAATGCCAATTAATATGTTTTAAAAGAACAAAAATTCTGAATCAGGTCAGGTTCACATTTGTGAAAATGTTCATGAATTCTTTGGTTCTGGCTGATTACACTGGGCTGAAGGGTCTGAAATGAAAGTACTTGTCCTCATTCGACTGATAACTTTTACCATGATCTGTAGGAGACCCACTTAAAATTCTGAGCACCCCTAAGAAGTCTTTGAAACATGATTGTAATACAATTAGGTCAAGCTCTGTATGGCAAGAATAGCTACTAGTTTGAAGTAATTTTCAAGAGCATAAATTCTCCCTGAGGCATCTGTTCTCATCTCTCTCTGTCTCTCTGTCTCTCTCCGTGTCTCTGTCCCTCTCTGTCTTCCCTTTTTTTTTTTTTTGTGGGTACGGGGGGGGGTCGACCTCAGGACCTCGCGCACCAGGAGGCGCCCATGGCACTGAGCGATATCACCGGCCCCTTTTTCGTATGTGGGTTCTGGGAGTCGAACTCGGGCCCTTGCGCTTGCCGGGCAGGCGCTTAAGCCGCTGAGCCATCTCACCGGCCCCCTTCTTTTCTTAAAGGTCCCCCCACTTAATGATTAAATTCCAAATGGAGATGAAACTCCACACATGAAAATGGAAGTGCCCTAATAAAGCTCTCTACATCATTAGTCAATGTTTATTGAACACTTGCTATGAATGCCATTTGAAGTAGATATTCTGTGGCTCTGTTATGCAATATTTTAGCTACTAGCAACGTGGAGCTCATTAAAACTCTACGTAATTAAACGTCAAGTACTCAGTGGCCAGCTGCGCTCAGAGGCTGCAGTGTCAGAACACAACGCGTAGTATAGATCGTTTCCACGGTTACGGGAAGCTCTGCTGACGGTGCTGCTCTAGGGGGCACAGCAGTGACCCAGCTCTGCCCTTAAGCTTTGTTGCGTTTGGCTGGGAGAACAGGAACGCGCAGGAAGAAAGAGCTCAGCAGCGCTGACCGCGGACAGTTACCTGTCAAAGCAGAGTGGAACTGACCCTCGGTGCTTCAGAAAACATCACTATTTCTTAGATTAGAAAAAAAATGGAACAAAATTAAAGAAGGAAAGCCAACAAGTAAAAAACTGGACAGATAAAACCACTCTCCCACTCCCGGACAGGCGAGGAGGAAGGTCGTCCTGTCTGAGGGTTTGATTTGAGGCTTATGAGGGTGAAACAGTGCTCCTGCTGGGTGCGTACGGAATCGGGAAAGGAAGCATCGGGAGGCTGTAGCTCAGCACGAGGAAGATGCCTCCTGTGCCTGACAGGCGTGGGCAGCAAAACTGGAAATTAGGAAAGATAGTTGGCCACAGTATCCCCGAACACAGACTCCACTGCAAAACGTAACACTTGCAATTTAAAGGACAAGTTAGGAAAATGTTTCTTTACCTCTTGATGAGGTTAGATCCTGTTTAGAAATTACTATTTGTAATAATTAACGTTTCCCTCAGGAGATGTGGGTACGCACGTTCTTGTGCTTTGCCTAATGAGCACCTAAAAGCATCTCTAACCCACACCGATCCTGGGTCTTGGGAAGGAGTGCACTGGAAGTGTCCACAACTTCCCTGGGATTTTCTGCAGGACTTGAAAAGCATCGGCTACCATCTGCTGTCCCGCTAGTGATTCCAAGGCATCATTTTCCATGACGCTACCCAAACATGGGGACACTGCGGGGCCAGTGAGGGTAGCTAAGAGCTCAAAGTGCTGGGGATTTACTTCTTTGATATTTTATGGAATGGAGTAGCCCAAGTGGGGATTATCTTCTGAGTGGAGCAACTTTACCCAAGGAATAAAAGTCAAATGTAACCACAAGCAAATTTAGTCAGTTAAAACAAACACACTCAACTGCCTCACGTCCTGAAGTGAATTGCACCTAGAATTATTTCCTGAAGTAACGTTAGCACCTGGAAGATCTGATTCATTGACCTCAAACAATTTTAGCCTCTAAGTAGTTTGCTGAGTTACTGATCAACTGACAAATTAAGGTGCAGAGAGATTGTTACTGGAGGTTATGAACTGGTGCATTTAAAATTTTATTACTATTGTCCCAGGGAAATCGTCCCAACACTATGTCCACGGCAAATGGATATACAAGTATATCCATGATACAAATACCATTTTCTGCCTATTGTAGGGCAAGTTTCATCTGTTTGTCCTCTCTTCTTCCCAAGCCACTCTGCTTTTCCTGGGTTTCCGGTATTTCTGTGATCCTTCCATTGGGTGAGAGCAATGAGTGCACAGTGACTTTCTTGTTTAAGATCATTCTTTTTTAACCCTTTAGCAGTTGCAAGTTTTAGTACAATTTAATGACAATTAAGTAATTTAGAAGGTAATTAGCTGATATACAAAAAGCAAGTGTCTTTAAACCAGTAAGATAATAAAATCAGTCATCTCGCATTTGCCTTCTACTTTATAATTTGGGAATTATTTGATTTGCCTTATACTTACAAGTTTTCTCAGGTGCAAACTTGGGAGCTAAAGCATTAAAATAGAAGAGTACAGACTTTGGAATTAGGATTGACTCGGAGTCATAACTTTGGAAACTTATATATGTGCTACTTTCTGCAATTTATTTAACCACTGTGAAGCAAATAGTCAATAATGAATAGCAATTCATAGAGTGGCGAAGACAAGTTAGAGTGGCAAATGAGACTGTGTGTTAAGATAACGCGCACAGAGGAGGAGCTACAGGTGTGCATTCTTTCTAGTTCACAGTTAACTCAGAGCGTTAAGTTTATTTGTTAATTTCACACAGTAGGAAATGCTGAATTCAGATTTTTTTCTTGGTAAATATTCCTTTTTGGATTCATGTTGATTATAAAAGCAGCCCCAAGGTTTTTTTCTTCTTTTGTGTTCGCTAAATTATTCAGCGTAATCATTAGTTCCGCACTGCGTAAAAGCAGGTGGAGATCCAAAACGCAAACGTGATCGGTAGCAGTTATCCGGAGGTTGGTGGTTGTTCTTTTCCCAGCCTGTCCATGGGGAAGCCGGTCTTCGGCTTCGAGGTGGGTGTGCAGGGCTGCGGGCTCTGCACAGGACTCTTCTCTCACTGCTTCCTGCGTCTGGCCCTCCTCGTTGAGGGCCACACAGCAGGACACCAGCAGAAATGACAGAGCCAGCCAGCTCTCATGGAGATTACATTCTTGCACTGGTTTTCAGAACAGATGTGACTCCCCCAGTCCAGGTAAGTAAAGTAAGTGTGGCATGTCTGAAGCCAAATTTACGAGTTCTTCCCCAGCCCTGCTCTTCCCGAAACCCGTTTCCAGTCGTATCCAGGGAGCCGGCTGCTCCTCGGGCTGAGGGAAGACGTCTCCTCTGGGTGTGGGAAATCCTCTCCTGATCTGCACAGAGCTGGGGGAGAAGTGCCGAACGTGGTGAAGAGGAAAGGGCCCGGGCGCAGCCACGCACATACACAGGGATCAGGGTGGGGAATGACGGCTCCTCGTGCTTCTCTTTTCTTACTTAAGAGGAGACCCTGAGGTCACCAGGGCCAGAGTCCTCCTGTTGATGCCCACCCCTCCACAGCCTGGCCTTTACCCTGGTGCTCATGAAGTCAATGGCTCCTTCTCTGAGTATAGGCTATGAGGCCCCTCTCTATGCTCAGGGCACCACCTGCTTCAGGCCCGGCTCTCTAAAGTGTCCCTCCACCCCCACAGCTCTCCCTTCTCTGCCTCAGATCTGCCCTCGGCCCTCTGTCACACCATCTCCAGAGAGAAAGGTCCCAGTCACACCTCCCAGCTCCACACAGCCCCAGATGGATTTCTCGGCACACAAGGCCTTGAGGAAACTGCTCACCTGCCACGTTCCCTCACGTTTTCTTAGCATCCACACCCTGCCTTCTTTTCCACAGTTTTCTCACTCTGTGCCAATCTCAGGAGTTTCTCTTCCAAAACATCTCTTTCCAGTCTCGGCGTTGGGGGCTCTTCCTCTTGTCCAGTTCCACGGTAGAAACACTTTCTGTCTTTCAAGAACCATCTCACACATCCACTCTTTCCATAAAGCTTCCTCACCACCCAGCCCGAGGTTTCTTCCTTCGAGTCTTCCATCACTTCCCTCCAAGCTATAGCCCTTGCTTTGCAGCATTTTTATACAGCTATAAAATTATATATTGAATTATAAATTCAATGTGGGCCATTATAGCTATTTTTTCCTATCTAAATGCCCAGCAGCTCTCTGTTAGTTAGGCCTGCAGCTCCTATTTGCAAGACCATTCCTGCTTAGCTAATGCCTTGCTCCTAACAGAACCTTCGCGAGCATTTGTGGTGGTGGAAATAGGAGCTATCCTGCTAGTTCAAAGCACATACAAATTGACATTTTGGTCTCCTAATCTTTAAGTTTCCATTGCTTGTGTTTGTCTTGAAGACACTCGCTTGATAACATGATGTCATGATGTACTGGTGATCTATAACACTTAATAGGATAGTTTTGCATAACTGTATATTACCTTGTGTCAGCAGCATAAATATGGCCCAACAAGAAGGATAAATCAAAATAATACTACATTTTTCACTTAGGAAGGTTATATGATTAATGTACATGAGTAAGATTTAGGGGGCCAAAGTATGCAGATTTCGATGAATTTACTGATTGTACTGGATTTACTCTCTATCTAACGGAAGTAATTTCAGCACTGGTTTCATGTGAAAAGGCTTTGAAACAGTAAAATATAAAAGTAAGGTAGTATTAATATTGTTTTCTAGTGCAAGTAATGGACTCCACAGAGTCTTTTTCAAGAGAAAAAGTGCATATTTAGCTGACATAGGGACAACAGCCATAGTCATTGAAGAGAGTTTTTTGTTTTATGTATGTAATGCAAAAGTCCTCCACAGCCCTAACCCAGTTATCAAGATCTCCTGTGGAACTGCTCAAATGCCCACACTCAGGCGTCCAGCAGGCAGAATACTGTCCTGCATGAGGTCAAGGGCACTGTTTGAAAACCCTCTCTGTTCTAGAAATTGCCCTAACACATCATCCATATACACTGTCTCTCAATTCCCAGATACCCCAGAAATCAGGAATTATGCACCCCACTGTGGATAAGGGGAGTGAGGCACAGAAAAGCATACTGCTTGCCCCACACTGGATAATTAACATTCAGGCAGCTTGTAGGGTTTGAAGTCACACTTGCCTGATCCAAAGCTGAATCTTTATGCAGACATACAGATTTAGAAACAAAGGCTCGCGCCACTGCAGTGACACTCCAGGAATGTGGATGCGCGACCATTCCAGGAATACCTCAGGTCCTTCCGGATGTCCATGCCACACAGATTGCTCCCTGGTTCCGAACTGCTGGTTCTTTTCTTTTCCTCAAACCACACATCCCGGAACTGCTTGACACCATCTTTGCCAGACTTCCAACTTCCATTTAGATGATTTCCCTCCTGCAAACCCCAGTCCAGGAGGGATAAATGGGATCCCCTTTGCGCAGCCTCTGTTCCTGAGCACATCTGTCACAGTACTTGCCGCTGGGCATGCTGGTTATTTCTTTATGTTTCCATCTTGTCTCGTAAACCATAAAAAACTTGAGGGTGAAAAGAACATATCTATGTTTCTCTTAGACTAGCCAGTACAAGCCATATGGCACACACTCAATAAATGGGAGTGGAAATTAAACAACTATGATACAATTGGCTGGATTTGCATTTAACATAGATGTCATTAATTTAAATAATTAATACAATATGAACAGATGCCAAGATTAGACATTTGACCAAACAATACGAATAAAAAGGAGCAATACTGGTGATCACACTCTAATGCTGTACATTAGGTTTTGTCAAAAGGAGCTTTAATATTAAACACAACTGAATTTGTCTGCAGAATTAGAGCCATACTATTGTATCTGATTAATATATTAGATACAATAATGTATCATCATTACGTATCATCATGTAATATAGCTGTTATATTGTAGTAAGACTAAAAACAACAGAAAAAACATTTTTATCTGATCAGGTGAGAATTTTGTTATATATGCAAGTTGTCCCGTAAACCATATCAGGATCTACTCATTGTCAGAAATATTTGTCAAAGATATTATCAGTATCTACTCATTGTCAGAGAAAATTTTTTCGTAACTATTCATTTGGGGATTTTATTTGTGAGAGTAAATAAATTTTAAATCACATATTGTAATACTAAAGGAATGTGCATATTAAAACAGGTTTTAATCTGGATCTCATTTTTGCATAGCTAGGAAGCAGCTGTTTTATAACTGAAGGTTTAAAATACTATTTAGGTTTTTTTTAATACACTCATTTTCAGTATAAGCAGTTTAGCTTCATCTAAAGCTTATGGAGTGTATATTAACATATCCTTAGAGGAATCGGAGAAGGGAAAAGGGGATATAATCTCTATTTTATGTACTGCTGGAATAAAAAAAAATCCAGTTAAATAGTTAGGCAATATAAAGTATAAAGCAAGAAACTTTATAGAATAAAAAGTAAGTATATTTCTTAGTTGAATTATCAACAGGAAAAAATGGGAAAATGTCAACTCTATCAAAAGATTTCTTCTTCCTGTTTTGAGATTCTAAATCTGCACTTCTTGTTTACCCTGGGATTTTAGCAATCTCCTTAACCTCAGTCTTAGAAAGTACCTCATAAACTGCCACCCTCAAGCTGTGCTGATGAATCTGAAAATGTGTAAGCTGATTGTATCTGTGCATTTTCTTTCTAACTTTGTCCTTTACTTCGGCTCTATAATGTAATCCCATTTGTCCAGCTAGCAGACTTTTGCCAAGCACAAGAAAATAAGCTTGGGTCCAAATAGAGACATTAAAATAATAGCCAGTGGTTAACAGGAAATTAGGTCCGGCAAGCGCTTTGCTCTGGAATAAGCAGACCTAAGATCAGGGCCAGCTGACTCGCACAAGAGATCAGAGGACAGTTCGGAAAAGCTGAATTATATGGAACAGTTGAATTTTGTTCTGCTTCATAGTTCAGCAATTCACTGTTTCTAACAGCTAGAAACAAAGTCAAACAAATAGAGTTCTGGTGTCTTTGTGTGCATATGATGTATAATCTATAAATGTGTATATATATATATAATATTTAAGCAGTAAATGACATAAAACATACTTAAATTTATAATTGAAAAGCATTAAAATGTGATTTTTTTTTTTTTTAGCATACACGTACATGTAAAGTGCAAACCCTGAAAATTCAGGCAGGAAACTTCCTCTGTTTTCAATTTATGAGCAACTCATGCATCTTTTCTTTCTTCAGCAGCCCTAGCTATGTTGCAACAATCCTGTGGACTTTTTTCTTTGCAGTCCACTCCATGTTGCTTCCTCTTCAGCCCTACGAATTTATTCCTTACACGATCAAATTCTTTTCACGTGACACCGTCTTCTTTAATGTCATTCAGTATTTATTTCTATAATGAGGCTAAGTCACTAATTCTTTCAGGTACATATTTTCTATATCTATTACATGGCTACTGTGATCTTATGGCTATGTTTTTGGCATTCCATAATGATTTTCATGGTGCCAAAATTACTAATTGAAAAAAGGAGACAAATGGTCTTTATGATGTAGTTTATATTCTACTACAAAATCAAATACTACATATAGGTACCATGCTATCTTTTGCCTAGTGGAGTTATATATGAATAAGATAACTTTTGAAGTTTCTATCAAAATCTATGTCGATGATGTAAGTTCATTTCCAATGTAAGCCTTTAAATGACATGAACAATATAATATACTATCAACTTAGAAATATTTGTAATAAAAATAATAGAGTATAAAAGGGTTTTTCTTCTGACATAATTTTGTCCTGTGCTATATAAGCCTTTTAAAGTTGATGCTTTAAAATAGTATTGAGATTAATTTTTGTGAGAGAACCCAGTACTTTCTTTCAAAGCCTAAAATAAAGTCTTCTTAGTTGGAAATATTTAAACCTTGCAAAATCAAGGATTCTCATACGCACTACCCGACACTCACAATTCCATTTGGGTTGAATCCAGGCTGGCCCCATCAGGATCCTCGTGTAGATCTGGGCAAGTGTCTACTGCTCGAAACAGTTGTGGTGTGGTCAGGGAAGAACCCGGAATTTGAATTATGACAAAAATCCAGCCATCTGGAGATCTCTAAACAGACTAATCCAGAGGGAAATGGCAGCGAAGGTCTCAGAACAGGTAAAACTTTACTAAGGGCATGGAACTAGAAAGGCAGACAGAGCCAGAGCTTGGAGCACACACAGGGGTTATCAGGGACCCCAACAAAGACCCCAATCTCCTGTTTGGTGCTAGGAGTTTACTTTGTCTACTCAGAGACAAAGTAAAAGTGAAACAGGGAACTGGGATGGTCAGTGCTTGAGACAGCAAAGACCCTGAACCAGCCAGATCCATGGTACTTATTTGTTGTACCATCTATAGAGCAGGGTGAGGAGGCTACATGTGGTTGCTGGGGATAAGATGCTGATGTAGGCACTGGTTGTAAAGGAGGGAAAAAACATCCCTGCATCAGGGACAGAAGAGAATAGGAATAGGTCATGGTTAATGAGTAACTCATTTTTCAAGTAAAATAAACTATAATTCCTGGAAAAGAATTTGAGAAGAGTCATTGTCCTTGGCTGCCATGTTATCTCATATCAGAGCCCCACAGCTTCACAGACCATATCTCTGGTCTCTGCTGTGGCCCTTGGTGGGGGAGAAAATGCTAATCTGCATGCTCTTATAGGTCAAGTAGTAGGCTTACATCTGACTCATTACATAAGACAAGCCAATTGTGGGGTTAACTCTTTACATCCCATACTGCTTACAGCCTGCTCCTGGCATAATCAGCAGTGTGGTCTCTCACAAAGGGGTGTAGCCTACAGGTACACTGGACAGGTGAGCAACCCTGTGGGGCATCCTAGTGCCCACCTCCAAGCTTGGTTCATGGCACCTGATGCTCCTTACTTCTGCAGGTACAGTCCCCAGAGAGCAGGCTCTATCTGTGCTCAGCGTGCCTGGACACAGGCTTCCCCAAGGCCTGGCAGGACAGTGGAGCAGAACCACTCATTTCATCAGCTTACAAGAGATATGCAATTTGGCTTTTCTCCTTGGAGCCAGTTTCTTATGTCAGTCTTAAAAGTGACATGAATTGATACATCAAAGTCGATGCCATAAATCTCTTGCTCCCAAGGATGTCGCCTCTGAAGCATGTACTGCTTATGTTTTTAATCAGACTTTGATTGCAGTAAACCCTTCCACTGTGAGTGAGGGATGGCGTGAGTCAGCGAATGTTTCTACAGGGTGCTTTTGCCTTAAGTAAATTTGCAGCCGGTTGTATTGAGTCTTAGTTTCTTCCTCCAGATGCACTTTAGCAAAGGTTGCAACAAAGCAAGACTCTAATTTAATATTTTTATTTGAAAGAAGAGAAACGATTCCTTTAGCCCAACATATGACAAGATGTCATTTTGATTAGTGCCCCTGTAACTATATTCAGGCTTTTTAATTTCAGGAAAAGATAGTCAGAATATATCTTCAGGGAAGAAATCTGACATGACTGTAATGCTGTCAGGCAGAAGTAGAATTATTTTAGGAGATCCTGCCAGTTCCTGACAACTTCTCATCTCAGTGCCCCTCCGAGACCTGGTGGCCCTGCACTGGGTGAGGGGAGGGACTTAGAATTGAGTTCAAAGTGTGGCCTTGGGAGATAAGTCTGTCTCCTAACTATGCAAATGGGCATTGGGTATTGTGTCTCCTCTGCTCTGACCTCAAAGTGGAGTTAATGGTGATACTGCAAATTTTAATGAGCAATTAGAACTTACTTTACATAATTACATACAAAATGAATTTGAAAATAACGATAATTCTATAATTTTACAGAAAATTTTGAATTGGAAAAAAATTGTTCAGCAAATAAAAGATTTAAATAAGTTTATTCTTACAGATCAATTTGTCAAAAAGTACTCTGTCAAAATCATAAGGTTCAGATGATTTTCACAAGGAAATTTTTACCAAACCTTCAAAAGCAGTTAAATTGTCATGTTATTTAGATTGTTTCAAAGAATAATGAGAAGAAAAACTATCAAAATTTCTTTTTGCAAGGCCAAATTAATTCCAAATGTGGTGATGTCTGACCTCAAAGTATACTATAGGACAATGTCACTTATACCTATCAATGCAATGAATTTTAAATTAGAAGAGGAAACAGAATTTAGCAAAATATTGAAAATATAATACATTTTGAACATGGAGATTTGGTCTAAGAATGCAAGGATGGTTCAATATCAAGTAACCTATTAATCAAAAGAAGTTTATCTTCTTAATGGATGTAAAGTTACCTGACATGGTTAAAAAATATCTATGAGATAAATAAAAAGTTTAGACAGTGACATAAGATGCAATCATTTGTATAAAAGTGGAGGGAGACTAAGAATATGTGTTTGCAGTAATATATATTAATATATTCTTTTTTTTTTTTTTTTTTTTTTTTGGTGGGTACCGGGGGAACGACCTCAGGACCTCGCTCGCCAGCGATATCACCGGCCCCTTTAATATATTCACCGGCCCCTTCTTAATATATTCTTAAGAAAATGCTTACGTTCTTAAAAATATAGAAGGATCTATATGGAGAGTTTTTACCTTTGGGATTATTTGTTATTGTTTTAATGTTTGTAATATTCTATTACCTATTCAAAAAAGAAATAAGTAAATAACTGGAAATAACCATGCCCCTACCAAATTTTTGAAGGACAAAAAAATATATTAAAGTGTTTCATAATGTCTTAAACTTTGTGTGGATAAAAAAATCTAATATTTGAGGAGTCCATTGTGTTAGATGCTATGCTTATGTTTTACATATATCATCATTTACTCCTCATAACTATCTTATGAAGTTAGCTCTACTAATCATCCCTATTTTCAAATGGGAGACTGAGTCTCCAAATGGTCAAATAAATTGCAAGGGTTATAAGAATAATAAATAGCAGATTTAGGGCACAAGTAAAATTTTTCTATGGAGGATGCATTGCAAATGGCTGCCTTGAATCACTGAAGTTCCAAGAACTGACAGGAAGAAGTCTCCTCTATCCTGGGCTTTATTACATTCATCCATCAGAGAGCTGTATTTCTTACTCTTCAGTTGAAATAAGTTTGGAAATATTTCCAGTCATTTCTCCCTAGAAGATAATTTTGGAGATCTAGCGAGAAGCCCTCAAAAGATGTTGTGATGGTTAAGCTTAATCATCAACTTGACTGGATTCAGAGCCTCCTGGGAGGTATTGTATCATGGCAGTGCTCTACTAATTGGTGGGTAAATCCTGATGTGCTGTTATGAGTTGGAGTACTGTTGGAGGTGGGTCATAGGGATGAGCCTTTGCAGGGTGTGTCTCTTGTTGGTGCTCTTCCCCTGTGTCCTGCTTCATAGGCTCCATCACAGAACAGCTTTGCCCTCTATCTCACCCTTTGCCCTTTGCCCTCAATCTCACCCTTCCACTCTAATGTTTCTGCCTTGGAGCCAGCCAACTATGGACAGAACCCTCTGAAACCATGAGCCAAAATTAATCCTGACCTCCTTTAAATTATTGTGTTGGGTGTTTGTTCACAGCAACAGGAAAGCTAATGAATGCAGAATTTGTCTTTCTACTGTACTTTCATCTATCAGGTAAAGGAGAGAATGATTAATTTCAATGGTTGGGAATTATTCTTGTTGCCAGGACTGCTGATTCCCAACTGATGTTCATGCTCACTTCCTCACCTTCAGGTCTTGTTCATGTGTCACATTCTCAGTTTTCCTTAACATGGTATTTAAATTTTTAAAACTTTGGGCCGGTGAGATGGCTCAGTGGTGTACGCACCTGCCTGGTAAGCACAAGGGCCCGAGTTCAACTCCCAGAACCCACATATGAAAAAAGGGCCAGTGATATCGCTCAGTGGCAAGGGCGCCTGCTGGTGCGCGAGGTCCTGAGGTCGACCCCCGGTACCCAAAAAATAAATAAATAAATAAATAAAAACTTTGAATTGCAATTCATTCCTAGGCACAATTCATGTTTTCTATTCTTTATTATTCCCCACAGTACATATGGGTAATAAATTTTTATATAAAATGTGGATTATTCATTATATTATGTATAATTTTGTATGTTATTTGCTGTGATAGTCACTTTCTCATCATTGCAATAAAATACCTGACACTCACAACTTAAAGGAGAGAGGCATATTTAGGCTCACAGTTTCTGAGGATTCAGTCCATGGATGGTGCGCTTCAAGGCAGAAATGGCATGAAATGTCATGGTAGAGAGTCATGGTGGAAGAAAACTACTCACGTCAGCCAGGAATCAGAGAGGGAAAAGCGGTGCAAGGAACAAGAATATAGCCTTTCAGGTCATGCCCTCACTGACCCACCTCCAACCAGGCCCACCTCCTAACAGCACATTCAGCCATGGACTCATCAGTGTATTTATTAATCTACTGATGAATATAGTGCACACTTGATCCAGTCCCCTTCCAAAAGCTCTGCCTATGGGTATTGAGACTTTAGGGGAACATTTAGATATAAACCATAACATTTTGCCCCTGGTCCCCAATAGTTTCTTGTCTATCTCATTATGCCAAATGCATTTAGTCCATCTCTTGAGTTGTCAAAGTCTCAACAGTCTGGCACTGCTGAAAAGTCCAAGTCCAAAGTCTCCTCTGAGACTCAAGGCAAACTCTTAGCTGTGAGCCCTTATAAAAATGAAAAAGGAAGTTAAATGCATCCAACATACAATGGCACAGGGCAAAACATTCCCATTCCAAAAGGGAGAAAAAAGGGGATAGAAAGGAAGCAGACCAAAGCAAAATGGAAACCCAGTAGGGATAACATTAAATCCTATATCTCTGTGTCTAGCACCCAGGGAAGGTTGTGGTGAGATGTGAGCTCCAAAGGGCTTGCTGTGGGTTGCCAGGTAGCCCACATGGCCTGTCTCTTGAGCTGGCTCTACTCCACATCTTTAGATAAAGTTATCATTTTATTTTTGTTTTGTGACACACTTATTTATATATTGTCTATTATTTGTTGTTTTCTTTTTCTTACTCTTATATAGGAGTTCTGTACATACTTATATTACAAATTGTTTTTAGTTACATTTCTACCTACATTATTTCCCAAGATTCTGTTTATCATTTCACTATTATTATGGTGTCTTTATGAATTGAATTTCTTTTTTTTTTTAAATGTATTTTTTTAAAAATTTTTTTATTTTTGTGGGTACTGGGAGTCAAACTCATGACCTCATGCTTGCCAGGCAGGCGCTTATGCCTCTGAGCTGCCTCACTGGCATGAATTGAATTTCTTAATTTCAATATAATTCAATTTATTAATCTTTAACTTAAGATTTTGGTCTCGTTTTTAAAAGATCTTTCACAAAAGCACACAAAATTATAAATGCATCCTCTAGGAAATTTCTTTTTAGAAATGTTATACTTCATATCTAGTCTTGAATCTGTATGGTGTAACTGTGGCTATTGTGAGGTAGGGGTTCTATTTACTTTTCCCTATAAATCTCAACATCACTTACTGATTATTGAATGAATTCCTCACTGATCTGCAATATAACCTCCACATGTGCTAGTTTCCACTTATGTTTTTGTCTTCCATATTATTATGTGATCTATCAGTTTCTCTGCAGCAATGCTCTACTGCCTTAATTATAGAGTTACAATTGTAATTGTCATAATTACTACTATATGATTATCCATCCTCCTTTTGGTTTATCTTAGCTAACTTCAACGGCTTTGCTTATATATGTGTGTGTGTATATATATATACATATATGTATATATATGTATATATATATATATATATATATATATATATATTTATGGCACAACCTCATCAGGCTGTATGTAAATTCTATTCGTTAATTTGGGGATAACTGACATCCTTTCAATCCTGAGTCCTCCTTAACTTGGCTATGCTGAATTCCTTCATTGTCTCCTTTTATTGTCATACAATGCACTAATTTTCCCCACAAATCTCTTGTGTTAGGTTTCTGTTGCTGCAACAAAATACCTGAGATAACTTAAAAGGGAGGAAAATTTATTGTTTCTCATCATTTCAGATATTTCAATCCATGGTCCATTGGCTCTGTTGGTTTTAGGCCTGTGGCAAGTCAGAACATCATGGTGGGAGTGTGTACTAGAGCAAAGTGGTTCACTTAATGCCATCCAGGAAGTAAAAGAGAGACACAGGAAGAGGCCAGGCCCTCAAATTCCCTTCAAGGCACCCCCAATGATATAACTTCTTTCCACTCAGACTGACTTCTTTTTTTTTTTATGTGGGTACCAGGAGTCGACCTCAGGACCTCGCGCTTGCCAGCAAGCGCTTGTGCCACTGAGTGATATCACCGGCCCTTTTTTTTTTCCTTTATGTGGGTACCGGGAGTTGAACTCAGGACCTCACGCTTGCCAGGCAGGTGCTTATGCCACTTGGCTATCTCACTGGCCCTCAGACTGACTTCTTAAAAGTCCCACAACCTCTTAATCGGGCCACCGACTGGCTGGTGACCAAGGCTTTAGCACGAGGGCCTTTGCAAGGCATTTAAGGTCCAAGCTGTAACAGGTCTTATATATTCTGCACAGTTTATTCTTGATTATCAGAGCTTTGTTACCTACCATTCCATGAAGATATGCCTTCTCTTTTTAGAATACTAAGGGTGTATAAAATGGAGTGATTTTGGATATTATCAAAGTTAATTCTTTAAATCTACTGATATAAATTAATTTTCTTACATGGTAAACTTAATAAAACATCTAGAATTATATTAATTTTTAGATGTAAACCTTTCATGTATAAAGTAAATTACACTTGATCTTAATATATTTTTCTTTCAAGTACATTGTTGAGTTTTGATTAACTATGATTATTAACTAAAATTTTGTTTCAAATTTATATGCTATGTCTAATTGCTATGTTCCATTAACATAGCAGTCTGGATTTTTGTTTTACAATATTTTTAATTGATACATAACAATTGTGTAGGGCTGGTGAGATGGCTCAGCGGCATAAGCACCTGCCTGGCAAGCGCGAGATCCTGAGTTCGACCCCCGGTACCCACAAAAAAAAAAAATTGTGCATATTCATTGGGTACTATCGAGTACAGTGATATATGATATTTTGATACATGAATGTAATGTGTAATGATCAAGTCAAGATAATTTTTATTTCCATCACTTTATAGATCAATCATTTCTTGTATTGGAAATATTGGAAATGTCCTCTTAAGAGATTTTTGATGTTAAGAAATTAGTAGAAATGAAAAATAAGAATGGTTCTTATATATTCTCTGAAAAATTTATAAAACAGGAATATTTTGTTCTTTGAACATTTAGTAGAACTTGCTTCCAAATATTTGGGCATTTTTTATTTTTCTGGAAAGATATAAAAATAAGTATTCAATTGCAATAATTTTTATAATTCCATTTTATAACATTCTGGAAACATTTAGGTTTTCTATTTGCCTCTTATGAGATTTGTAAAGGACGTTTTTCCTTCTAAGTTTTAAATTTAATGGCTTTTACATGTTGTAATAGTTCCATTATCTTTGTAATCTTGGCTCTGTCATTTTTTGCATTCTTAATATTGTTTACTTGGCTGCTCTCTTTTTCCATTTGTAGTATTTCCAAACATTTTAAAATTATATTAGTCTTGTTGAAGAACCAGCTTCGGTCTTGCTCTCCTGAGTGAGAGAGAGAAAGGGAGAGAAAGAGAGAGAGAGAGAGAGTAAGACTAAAGTTGGTTCTTTAATTCCAGGAGTAGCATTATTCCTTTCCTCCAACTTTTCTGGAGGTCATTTGGTTATTCTATTTTTCCTAGCCTCTTAAGCTGGATGGTTAATGAACACATGTTCTTCTTTTTTATGTTGAGTATTTTAGGTAATCAGTATTTCTCTAATAAGGACTTGCCCAAGATGTAATGTGCATTATAATTATGACTCATTTCTTTTGACTTTTATTTGTATTAATTTATTTGACCAGTGAATTAATGAGGGCCATATTTTAAACATTTCAGGTGTATGGACTTTTCAATTATATTTTTTGTGATTAACTTCAAACTTAATTGCATCATAGTAAGAGAATGTACTCTATCAGTTACTGACACTTCGAAATGTGTTGAAAATTAGATCATTGCTTAGTGTGTTTTCAGTTTTCTAATATTCTATGTGCTCGAAGACAATATGTATGTCCCAACTTTTGGATATGACCTTTTTCTAAATCCATAAGATCAAGCTTATTAATTCTGCACTTCAAATCTGCGATATCCTTCCAGATTCCCTGCTTCACCTCTCAGTTACTCATATAAGTATCATTAAATGAGGATTTGTCAGTTTATTCATGTGGTCACATGCATTTTTCTTATACATTTTGAAATACAGTTTTTAGTTTATATAAGTTTAGAATTGAATTATGTAAATCTCTTGGCAATATTCAGTGAGTGTCTTCGGTGGGTTTTTTCCCCCTGAAAATCTATTCGACTTGGTATTAACATGGATTATAAACAGCTCTTTGGAAAAATTAATTATGTCTCTATTATGCCTTGTAATGTAGTATTCTTATGACTTAGATGTACTGCTTAAAAACAGCAAAAGACTGGAATTTAGTCTCTGCACGACACAGTAGTTTCTTAACCTTTCGTGGTTTCGCTTTCAGTGATTTCAGGTATCCATGATCAAACATGATCTGAAAGTATAACTGCAGTGCAATGAGAATTTAAAATACTGTGAGAAAGAATTAAGATAAAGTGGACCACTAATTGTCATATGTCAATTTGACTAGAGTAAGCAACGTTAAAGCACAGATCTGGGTGTGTCTGTGGATGACTGACATGGAGACCAGCAGACTGAGTGTGGAAGCCCCGCCCCGGATGTGTGTGGCACCAACCAATAGGCTGGTAGCTGGGTGGAATAAAAAAGGCAAAGAAGAAGGAAGTGTGCCGCTTTTAAAGAGCTCTAGTCTTCTTGAGTTGGTGTGTCCTTTGCTGCTGCTGCCTTTGGACATTGGAATCCTGGTCTCCAGTTTCTTCAGCCTTGAAACATAAGACTTCCTCTAATGACTCTCCAGTGAACTTTCATGCCTCAGACTCGGGTTGGCGCTGCCTCTTTGGTCCCTCTTATTTTATGGTTTTGGACTTCTTGGGCACTCTGGCTCTCCCATGTGCACACGGCCATCATGGATGCCGTGCCTCTGATCCTATGAGCTACTTAATAAATCCCCTTCATAATTATGCATACATTTTCCATTGGTTCTGTTCCCCTAGTGAATCTTAACTAATATGTAGAAAAGAGAATAATCACATTCTCATAACTTTTTCATAATATACTGTTTTAATTGTTCTATTTTATTATTGTTGATTGTTATTCTTTTACTGTGCCTAATTTATAAGCTAAACTTTATCACAGTCATGTGTGTACAGGTGAAAACATACATGGCACAGTGTATATATCTAGTCTCAGCCAGCCCCTGGGGGCCTTGGAACGCAGCCCCGAAGGTAAGGTGGGAAAATGTAATGCTCCAGTTTTTCCTTCGTATTCATCCTGCCAACTTGCTGTCCAGAAGGGTGACCTATATGGACCCTATCCATAGGCTCTCTCACACTTCCCTTCTGGTATTACTTTCCTTCTGGAATTCTGTTCCAGCAGTTTCTTCAGATATTCTGTCAGTAGCCAAGATTTTCATTTTTGTTCATCTGGAAACAATTTCCTGTATAATGGTTATGCTTCTTAGCTGCCTTAGTTCTTGGGCTGCAGAGTTCTTCTTTCGGAGTTATCAGTTACTTTATCAGGGAATGCACAGGAGAAAGTTACTCCTGGACAGCTCTTGGGGTTGCTTGGAAGGAGGAGACTTTAATGACGTTTGAGATGGGGAGCATGATGCTAAGGTGCCCTCTCCTCCGTGATTCCCACCTCTCGATGTTCCTCCCATTGCATAGTCCCCTCCTCTCGAGCGTGGACATGACATAGGACCTTCTCCTGACCAATGGGAGCAACTCTGATAGGATGCGTGTAATGATGCGTTTGAGACTATGTGCCTGTACCTGCAGCAACCATCTTGCTGAAGTTTCTCTCTCCCTTGTCTGTGAGATGTCCAAGAAATCATGCACGGAAACCACACAGGCAAGGATCTTCAGGTAACCCGTAGGAGCTGCAAGAGGCTTCCCTCTGATAAGCAGTGAGAAACTGAGGCCCTCAGCCCTGCGACCTTTCGGAACTGAATTCTAAATAATTCTAAGTAATTAGAGTGAACTTGGAAGTGGGCCCGTCTGTAGTTGTGCCTTGGATGAGACCGCAGCAACAGCCAACAGCTTGATTATGGCTTTGCACAGGTTGTAGCCAAACCAAGCTCAGACTCCTGGAGTACAGTTATAAACGGGTGTGGGTTTGATGACAATACTGCTAGATAGCAAAAGAAAACGAACGGATGGAGAGCTCCATGCCAAGAAACCTATAACCACTCTTTCTCCACCCATTCTTCTCAGCATGTCACAAGCAAATTCCTTCTGAACATCCATTTAGCCTTGAGGGTACCTGCATCAGAGGCCCCAAATAGGCAGGTATGAGCCCAGCATTGCTTTTCAAGGCAGTGGTTGGGTGAAGCAAGAGCACGTGTCCAATAGTCCCTCTCTCTTTCTGCTTTATTACTGTTGTTATTATTTTGAGGTGTTAGGGGTTGGACCCCAGGCCTCACACATGCAGGGAAGCACTGTACTCCTGAGCAGTCCCCACAGCACTGTTATTGTGTTCGAGTGAACATGGATACGTGCTTACTACTTTGACGGGCTGCCTCCTACTCCAGGCCAAGTGCACTCCCTGCGTACACACTAGATAAAAATAGTTGCCTATCCGCTACTGTCAGGACAAGGGTTCCTTCCCATTTTCTTCATTTTTCTTCCTCTAGTTCATTTAGCAGAAAAAGCCAGCAGAATTAATTGACCCTTTTAGGCCAAACTGGAAGAAGTCCCTCTCACAATACGGTTCTCTGTCTTTGGCCTGGAAATACCTCCATTTCATTCTTATTCTTAAATGATGGTTATACTGTTTATAAATATCTAGGACAAGGATTAGCTTTTTTTAGTTTGTTGTAGATGTTAGCCCACCATCTTCTGACTTGTGTGGCTGCTGTTGAGATCCTAGCTGCAGGGGAATTCTCATTCACATAGAGGGAAAGTGTCCCCCAACACCTTCATCGCTGCCCCCGCCCCTGCTACTTCTAAGGTCATCTTCACCTTTGGTCTCCCACGGGCGTAGTAGGAAATGTAGAGTGGGTTTCCTTTATCGCTGTGAGTGGCATTTATTACCTTTTCTTAAATCTGAGGAATGAGGTTTTTCACTGATTCTGAAAAATTCTGAATCACTCACTCTTCAAATATTGCTTTTTCAACATAGCTCTTTTTCCCCTTCTGAAACTATAATTATGGGTGTATTAGACCCTATTATCTCTTCCCATTTTATCTTTCTCTGTTTTCCATCTGCGCGTCTCACTGCCCTGCATACTAAACAGTTTCTTTGAGGGTTGTCTTCAGTCCAGCATTTTTCTTCACCTTGGATTAATCTGCAAAGCTATTCATCCACGGAGTCTCTAACAGCCATCACTACTTTTTTTCAGATTGTTTTATTATTGAAGCTTCCTGGTTATTTTTGACAGTCTTATACTTATGTATCGTACTTTACTATCTTTGATTTTTTAACATTAAACTACTGCTTTTATGGTCTGTTTAATTTATTTGAAATATCTACATTTTAGTGAGATAATTTGTTTTTTTAATTGTGAGATCCAGTTTCTGTGGACACTGTTATTTTATGTTATTTTATTTTTGTTTGACTTTTGTACTTGGTTTTAGAATGTTTTTGCCCAGAAAGGTTGTGCATTTACTTTGTAAGTCAACTGAATTCAAATTTAAGCAAGTGACCTATGACTTTCATGAGACAGACATGTAATTTTTGTTTTCTCCCTCACATAGCGTCAAAACCAACAAAACAACAAGCAGCTTCACTGTCTTCTTTCATGTTTTGCCCTGGTTTCCACGAGTCTGTGATCTGAACTGCTCAGTTACAAGAGCAGGATTTGGTCTTTTCCCCCTGTGCGCAAGGTCTCTTGAAGTCCAAGCTCTGGAACACCAGGAATCAGCAGGTGCTAAGGGGAGAACAGTAGCTTCAGCATGTCACAAGCAAATTCCTTCTGAACATCCATTTAGCCTTGAGGGTACCTGCATCAGAGGCCCCAAATAGGCAGGTATGAGCCCAGCCCTTTTTTCTTTCTGGATTTGAGCATTTTCATCTTTTCTGAATGTCTGGAATCATGCGTACTCTCCCACCAACTCAGTAACGCATTAGAAAACATTCTTAATGCACTGTATACAGAAATTTTAGCTTCTTATGCCAGAAATGCTGTCCAGATAGCTCATAATTGTCCAAGAGCACATGTGTATAACGAAATGCAGGCATTCATTAGCTCCTTCCTTCCTTCATAAATTGTTTACTGAGAAGCCACTGTCTGCACAGTACTTTAATAGGCTGTGGACATGTAAAGCTGGCAGAGACTCTCATGAAGCTTATCGTGAAACATGTGAGAAAGACCGGTTCAGTGTTAGCAATAAAAGGGTAGGAGAGATAGAGGAGGTTCTAGGAGCACTTACAAGAGGCCTGTATTCAAACTCGAGAGGTAGCTGGTAAGAATTTCTGGAGAAAGTGACATTTGACACTACTTGGAGCAATGCATTTCTTTTAAAATGTTTTCCTCATCTTTCAGCCTCCTTTTGCAACTGCCTTGACAAAATGCCTCTTTTCATTTCTGTAGCATCCTCTTATGAGATCTTCTGATTATGGCTTTTCCTTAAGAATGATAAGAAACGAAAGCAAATTAGGAATAGATGAGGCATTACTCTCTTGCTATTTAACAGCATTTGATTTTATCTGTCCTATTTTCTGCAGTCCTACTTCTCAGACGTCAGCTGAAATGATCATACCGCCCTCTGGAGGAATGGCTTCACCATGGTTTTTCAGTATGTACAAATTTTTGAGACAAAAATATTTGTCTAAAATGTAGCTGAAGTTTGGAAAGAGAGAAGAGAGAGGAGAGAGAGAGAGAGAACAATAGTATTAGTTTAAAGTTTCTAACCTATCTCTCTATATAACACTAGAGAAGTGTAATTACTATTTTTTGCCTTATAAAATGCCTTATAAAATTATACTAAATTAAATTAAAATTTTTTTAATCTTCAGAGATCTTAGAGGAAGTATTTCAAAATGATATAATATTGGATATAAAAGGAATATATTTGCTGTATCCGAGAGTAAGATTTTCATTTGTTTTTGTCATTTGTTTTTCTTGGCAGTGCTGGGGATCAAACCCAGGGCTTCATGCATACTAGGCAAGTGCTCTATTTTTGACCTATATCCCCAATCCCAAGAGTAGGGATTTTAAAAAAAGTTTACACAGACATCAGATATTTTTATCTCACTTATTTTCTAAACTGTTTTTGGAGTGAAGGTTAGAAGGGCAGGATAAAATAATTATTTCATTTTTAATATAAATTTTGTAACTTTTTGCTGAAGTCAAATGATATTGGTAGTATTTTAGAAAATTTAATAAATACTAATTTTTGATCAGACTCATGGAAATGGCCCAAGACTTGCAATCACATTAAGCAATTTAAATCCCATTTGTTATCTGACGACTTTGGAAGAGGCACTTAAATATGTGAATGGCAGCTTCATTCATAGGAAGGTGGCTGTGACACATGCTCAGAAGTCAATTGCTGGAGTATGTACTCAAGGCCACTGGTGCGGGGCAGGGAAGTGGTAAACTGCCAGCTGGGAGATCGGAGTCTTAATGGAAAGGTCAGAAGCGCATCTCAAGAGGTCACTGCCTTTTGGACTATGAATTCGAACTCCCTGGGTTGTCAAGTCTGAGACTCAGACTCTCTCCAGGGGCAGCAGCTCCACAGATGTTCACATCTGACTCTCTCCTACTGATGTTGATTCTGTGTTCATGAAATGCGCACTGACTCAGTGACACGATTTCCCCGAGATCTGCAGCCATTTACAAAAATCTATTTCGAGAGAACATAGCACTAACCGTAAAGCATTTTCACCAAAGTGAGACCCAACAAAGGATCAGAGTCAGCTTTGAGGAAAGTATCACTCAGCGTTGATAGCTCAGCATGCTCGAGTCTGTTCTGGAACCCTCCAGAAATTTAGGAGTCACTGTTAAGTCCAGAAAAAGGATGGAGAAAAGACTATCCAGCTGAATTCGGACTTATATTTTCATATGTCACCCAGATAGAATGCTTCTTGGGATACATTTAGCCTTGGCTCTTGTAATTTTGGACTTCCAGTGAAGCATTACAAATATTTGAAACAGAACTCTTAGAACTAACAAAAGGGTAAGAATTCTCACATTCTTACTAAAAAGTCATTTAATATCTATCTTTAATACTATCCTTTTAGAAAATAATGGATATTTACATGATTTTTTGCTGGGTAAATATTTATTTTCCTCATATCTCTGTGTATTTCTTTGAGGCATGGATTTGCAGTATGCTATAATTACATTTTCTCATTTGTTGAATCAATTATAGAAGAGAAGGTGAGGAATAATGGGATTTGTTCGCTAATTTGTGCTTTGTCAGTTTACTGAGTTGTCATCCCAAGGAATATGAAAATACTGCAGAGCCTGGCCTAAATAATAGCAGCACTGACATCTTTCTTTCCACAAGGAAAAGGATTGTAAGAAACAGAAAGACCAGACCTCTCAATGCATCCTGACTGCTGCTTCACACGTAGGACAAACTCAGCCAACATCAAATTAATGTAAAAATGGCTGAGTGAAAGAGTCAAGAGTTTTGGATATGTAATTTAAGAATCTATAATGCTTTTCTGATACTATTATTTCTATAAACCAAAAGCTGTAAAATTTTAGTATTATCAGAGAAAGGAAGTGTTTCATTAAGCTGAATTACCAAATAAACAAAACTTAGCACTTATAACCCTAAACATTTTAAAAATGTGACCCAACATGTCACGCACTACTCCAACTGGGGGTCACCCTCCTGAACATCCATGGTGAATTGCATTGCTATACGCAAGGCTCCCTGGCCTAACCAAGCAGGTAGGGCTGAAATGGCATTGGAATGCCAGGCTGTGAAGTTTCTTACCACTTATTTTTAGATTTTATTTTTGTTTGTCCTTCACTTTTGGGCTGGAAGTATTGACTTTTTGTCACTTCAAGATATTTATCTCTAGAAGTTTTCACTGGTCCTCTCATTGTTGATTGCTTTTCCTAGTTTTTAAGTCCATAAACCAGGTCATTTAATACCTGAGATCCACTTGTGAGATGCCACAGGCGAATTGCTATAAATGAAGTGCATGAACTCTGTGATAATTTCGGTTAATGCCCAAGGTCTTTGGTTCATCATTTCAGTTGTTGGTCAATCCACATAGCTGAGTTTGCCAGACTGGCCGGGATGGTTTAGGCATTACCAACCTCTCATCACGCAGACCCTGGTAACGAGCAAACAAACCTTCATCTTTGGCATCTCTTTATTGCTAGGCCAGACCCCTGTGTTTATTTGAATAAGTAGCAATTCCTCTCTTCTAATCCTATCTTAATTAGTTTGATCAGATCCTTCATGAGAGTTACCACCACTTGACTTCTCAGAGAAGGTGAGGTTGGGGCTTCTGGGTTAGGATATCATTCAAGAAGTATGTGACATACATTTGTGAGAAAAGATAAAAAACCAATGTAGTGATAGAGCCTTGAGTCATTAGTACTTGCAGCCACTCAGATAAATAGATTCCTTATTAGTATTTTGTAAACAAGGATACTGGGTGTCAGACAGGCTAAGTTGTTTTATTCCCAAAGTCAAATAGTTAAGAATCAGTGAAGTCAGAACAAAAATTTTAGTTTGCCTGTGTTCAGAGAGCACACATTTTCCCTGCTCCACATGGTCTCTACATTTGAATGCAAAAGTCACAGCTGTACTCCTGTGTAACTGCCCCTGCTCATATTTGTCTCTGTCTGCCCAAGCAACAGAATTCCTGAGCCTGGGTAACCTACAAAGAACAGGTAGCTATTTGGGTCATGGCTTTAAGGGCTGGTAAGCCCAGCAGCAGGGCGCTGTCATCTGGTGAGGCCCTTCTGGCTGCATCAGCCCATGGTAGGAGGTGGAAGGGTAAGACAGGGTGAGAGCAGCAAGACAGGGACAGACTCACTTTCCAGCTTCCAGCACATGAGATGAGCCTGGGGGCCGCATTCAAGCCACAGCAGGGCTGTGTCCTACAGAACTTTAGGACCAAGTCAGGGATGCTCTAGCTTGGAAACTTGTCTCCAGGGGCTGGGGATATAGCTCAGTGGCACAGTGCCTGCCTGGCCAGAACAAGGTCCTGAGTTTGATTCCTGGTACCAAACAAAACAAAAACACAGTAGAAACTTGTTTCTAGTACACTTCTTGCCCCGGGGTTGTTATGAAGATTTTTATTTTAAAAAAATGTGTCCTTGATGGAATTATGTAAACTACATTGCCTTGTAGTATTTTTAGTTCTTATTATTGTGTGGTTTTTCCAGAGTATCAACAGCATGGTACAAATTAGGAATTTTAAAGTAGCAGCAGCCTGACTGCCCACCTAAACAGATGTAATTTAAAGATAACACCCCTATTGAAAGAGCCAACAAGGCCAACATTGAGCTGGCATTTCATTAAACTGCAGAATGACGGGGCGTGAGCGATCCTTTCTGAAGATCTTTGCCCTATCCTAGGCTTTCTGTGAGGCAGACACCTTAGGCAATTACCAGGAAGAACAAGAAAGGGAAAGAGGGGTGGCCCTTTCCTTGGCCTGACACTGAAACCCAGAAAATATCGCTCTAGAAATTTTTGGTATTTCTCTGACAGTGTTATTGTGCTACTCAGGTGAGAACTAAGATTTGGGACCTTGTTGCAATAGCAACATCTGCTGGTTTTTCAGTAGAATTACACAAACCAACAGATGCATTTTTTTCCAAGTGACCATTTTCTTTAAATGAGTTGGTGAATTTGTATTTATATGCTAGTAATGAGGCACAAATATTGGAGATATGAAGAGTATAAATGGGGAGAGCCTGTGAGGTCCTGAAGAAATAAAAGGCATGAGTATTGGTTCAGAGCAAAGACTCACAAACATTTCTTGCTGTGACAAAAAGTAAATCAATAAAACTTAGGATTCAAAGAGCAAAAGGGAAACACAAACTGAATGGTTATATAAAATTTGAAACTTTTTATGAAAACAGCACAAAACAGAGAGAACATTCCAAAGCCAGAAGGAGCATTTAGTGGTTCTTAGGCTCCCTGGCAACTTTATCCTGCAGTCTCCAGAATCCACTCACTCATTCAGTAAGTTTGTTTTGAGCACCTACTGTGTGCCAGGATTCGTTCTCTGCACCAGAAGTATAATAATGAGCAAAGCAGATCTTTGTCCTTGAAGACCTCATCTGTCAGCAGAAGGAGGTGATCAGCACATGCACATTGGTGGAGACGAAGATGAATAAATACCAGGGGAAAGAACAAAGGGGAGTGCTAATTTAAATACTAATCAGGAAAGCCATTTCTGTGAGGGACGTGGAGCAGAGAGTGGAGTCAGTGCGGTGAGGGTGGAAGCCCTGCAGAAGGAGAGCACGCAGGCAGAGGGTGTAAAGTGCAGAGGCCCCGAAACTGCACAGGCTTGGCTGGATTGAGAGCTCTGAAGGAGGCCTGCATCCAGGAAGTGAACTGGTGAAAGGCAGAGGGACAGGAGATGGAAATGGACTCACGGGGGTGGGGGCTCCTTGAGGTCTAACTCAGTTCAGATGAAATTGGCCCTTCCTCTGTGTGAGAAAGGAATCCATCATAAGCCTGTGAAAAAAGGTTACATAAAGGAAGGACACCTGTCAGCCAAGTGGACAATCATTTTTGACGTGTGGGAATATACTCAGGTATTGGTTGCTGGTGAGCAGAAGAGCATCTTGTGCTACTGTCTTCTTAGATACTGTGGTCCTAAGGCTGCGGTGGATCCTGCCATTCTTTCTGAATAATCTCCAAGTTTGGCTGGAAGGCTAATGGGTAGAATGTTCAGCTGATCTACTGTGAGTCATCTATAGATTTCAATAAGGTGGACTTGGCTCATTGACTCAATTCCAACATATACAATACTATCTCAATATGACTGGCCTGAATAACTTTGCATTTCATAGGAACATACGCTGAATAGTTTCATGCTTTTGACCAGTTAAAGCAAAGAACAACAGAGGATGGCCCAACATAGAATATGAAATAGTGTGATGTGTAAATGGAGATAAATTGTCAGCAGGGAATAGATGATAGCTCAGGTCATACCAGACTTTTCCATTAAATCCCTGCATGTGAGTACCTTACAGGCATTTTATACTCCATTATCTAAATCTTAACTCATGATATCTACTCTGGGCACTCAAACTCTCTCTTCTTATCGTCATCTCTATCAGCAAATGACACTGCCTCCTCCACAGTTACAGCGGTTTGAAAACTTGCACCTCTTTCTCTCTGGATACCCTATTCTACACTCAATCATCACGTGCTGTCAATTCATAAATAAGTCTTGTGTAGGTTATATAAAATATGGGATAATAAAGGACTTTTATAAAAATTCATATAAATTAAAGACTTTCTTTTGCATATCAAAATATTACTGGCTTTAGAGTCATTTTAGTAAGAACTGGCCAACAAAGAAAATACAGTGCTAAACTCTGAATATTACTTCTTAATTAGAATATTACTTCTGAACACCCACAGCTGTTACTTTCCTGGCTGGAGCAAATCACAGGTGCTCCTATATCCTGACAAGGTAGCTGAAGCATTCAGGACTCACTGGGTAATGAGAAAATTAAGTACCATATGTTACAAGGGCACTGCAGGACCAGCTGTCTCCCCCCTTTATTTGTCTCCACTAACACTAATGTGCCTGCTTTTTCTCACCTCTTTTAAAGGGAGACTTGATGACATGATGAGACAGAACATCCCACTGCTTCTAGTATAATTATCAACTTATTTTTATTCTAAAAGTGCTATTTTGAAATACGTTCCCACTATAGTAAAATTATCATGAAGTGGAAACTAGACAGCAAGACTTTTACACACCATTATACCACAGGACTACGTTTGCGTTAGCACGTTCTTGGTCTCTTTCCCTGAGATATAGTGTTCGATAAAAGCAAAAATGGCCCAAAATAAAAATTCATTGCAATAAAATTGAACTCAGAATTGACTACAAAAACAAACACTACAAGTTGTCAAAATTTAGGGGATGCACCTAAAGCAGTCCTTAGAGGGCAATGTAGAGTTTTCCATGCTAGTATTGGAAAACAAGAAATATATGAATTCAGTGACATCAAGTTTCACTTCACAAAGCCAGAGAAAAGAGAGCAAAATAAAGTAAAAGTAAGTAGGTTGGAATAAATAATAAAGATAAGGGAAGAAATCAACCCAGTAAAAAAAAAAAATACAGACAATGAAGAAAATTAACAAGGCCAAAAGCTGGTTCTTTGAAAAGATGAACAAAATTCACAGCCTCCTGGTTATACTCAAAAGCTAAAAAGGGACAGCAAACCCTCGCAGTGGACAGGAAAAAGAGCTATCACTACAGATGCTGCAGATGTTAACAGTGTACTGTGTACTGTGAGCGATTTTAGGCCACCCAGTTTGACAACTTAGATGAAATGGACAATTTTGCCTTCTATATTGTTTTTGCTACCATTGCTGTCCTACAAACCACTCCCCAAATTCAGTGGCATAAAACAATCACTTCATCCTGCTCGTGGGTTTCGGGGTTAGGTTTGCAGACACAGAACAGGGATGGTTCTTCCCCACCCCACATCACCTAGTGCATCTGCAGAGACCAAAAACCCGAGCACAACTCAAAGGCCAAGCCTGGAGTCACCTGCAAGTGCTTTCACACATGTGCCTGGCAGGTAAGGTGGGTGCGGGTGGCCCCTCAGCAGGACTATGAACTGAGAACTGGGTGTCTCCATGGGGTCTGTGCCTCTTCCGAGCATAGCCTCGCCGGGGCACTTGAACTTCCCATCTGGAAGCACGGACTTGCTGAGGTCCACGTCCAGCATCTTACAGCTTAGTGGTCTAGTTGTTACATGTAGCTCACAATAATCATTTATTTTATAACAGTCACATATCCTGTGGGACAGAGATCCCAACAAAAAATGATAAAGATACAGGAATGAATCCTCTTTGCTCCATGATGTCCATGAGCTAAGAAGACCAAAAAGCCAAAGTCCTTAAGTTCTAAAAGCAGGAATCACCAAGAGGGCTATGATTCATCTGGCCCTGGCTCTTCCTCACTGTTGGCTGAGTTCTCAGTGGGTGCTGTCAAGACGCAGCATCTACATGGACCATAGAACTGATGCGTATTTATCATTAAGGCCACTGCCATACTGTTCTCCCAAGGGGTTGTACTAGTTCATGCTGCAATCAGCAGTGGGTAAGACTGAACATTACTCCACATTCTCACCAACATTTGCGCTTATCCATCTTTATTTTATTCTAGCCTTTCTGGTAATTATAAATAGTATCTCACAACTATAAACAGCATAGAAATTAAAATAATGATTCTAATTTTTATTTCCCAAATGGCTCATAGCATTGTGCAACTTATTACATACTTATTTGAAATTTTATTTCTTTTTCTGGGAAGTCTTGGTTCAAGGATTTTGCCCCTCTTCAGAAATTGTATTGTCTTTATTATTGATCTATAATAGGAGATATAATCATGTTATACATATTACTAATATTTTTCCAAACTGTGGTTTCTCTCTCATTTTTTTAAATTTATCTCTTGATATGTAGAAATATAGACTTTAAATGTTCCACTGATCAATTCTTCCTTTTATGATGCTTTTTGTGTTCTGTTAACTGTGTGGGAATTTTTATACCTGTATTTTAAGTAAGGTTTTTCTAATTTTTGACTATAAGTTGCTTGTGCTCTGCAGCTTTTTTATCTTTCTTTCCTATTTTTTACTGAATGCTGACATTTTATTTTAATCTCTTGTTCAAGTGCCCTAGACTTCTTCTTTGCAAAATGACTTTTTAGAAGAGTCATAAAGACACTTAGCTCTTGTTATTATTGAAAAATACTCTCCCAATCATTTTGTTTATCTATTTCCTGATGTAATTCCAATTCTGTAATTTATTATTCATCTTCTTATGGCTAATTCTTTCCCTTTAATTTTGTCTTTTTGCCATAAGTACATGTAACTTCCATGAGTTTCTTTCTACGTGGACTTCCCTAATCTTTGGAAGATATTGTCTGAATGCCAAAGATTTGTGTGAGGAAAGGAAAGAAAGGGAATTTACTACTGAATTTTGAGCCAAAAGAAGTTTTTTTTTTTTAATCAAGTATTTCCTCATGATGTTATTGTTTTCCATCTTAATGTCTCAATCTTGTTGTCATGGAAACTACTGGGCTTCACAATGAAGGTCAGTTCTTTCAGAAGCATGTCCCATACTCTATCAAGCACTGAGGAAGGCAGGGTTAGCTCTCAGTGCTCAGCTCTAGTCCAAATTTACCACCTGTAACTGATTTTCTTTACATTTTATGTTTTAGTCACAGCAACTGTCTTGCCTCATTATTTATTTTTTATTCTTATTGTTTGGGGTAGTTTTAAAGTAGGAGAGACCAATGAAGTTTCTTTATTTTATTGTGTTCTCTGGAGCTAATTGATCATTTTTTGTGATACTCATTTGTTATAAGATTCTAAGTATAGATAACACTGAATTGGAAGCCTGAGGCATATGACATAAAACCAGAATTTGGGTGGGATCTAGGGAATCTATTGTATTTCCAGAGTGCTCGTGTCCTGGGAAAGTCTAGACTTTTTATAACCATTTCATAAGTTAAAAAACCGAAGTCCATTGGTGTACAGGAAGGCTATTGATTTTTGAGTGTTGACTTTGTATCCAGCTACACTACTGAATTTGCTTATTAAATCTAGCAATTTTTTAGTGCAGTTTTTGGGGTCTTCTACGTAGAGTATCATGTCATCTGCAAATAATGATAATTTAACTTCTTCCTTTCCAATCATAATTTCTTTTATTTCTTTCTCTTGTCTAATTGCTCTGGCTAAAGTTTCCAGAACTATGTTGAATAAGAGTGGGGACAGTGGGCATCCTTGTCTTGTTCCTGATTTTAGAGAGAAGGTTTTCAATTTTGTCCATTTAGTATGATATTGGCTGTTGGTTTGTCATAGCTTTTATCAGATTGAGATAAAGACCATCTATTTCAATTTTCTGTAAGGTTTTTATCATGAATGGGTGCTGGACTTTGTCAAAAGCTTTTTCTGCATCTCTTGAGATGATCATATGATTTTTTTTTTTTTTTTGTGGGTACCGGGGGTCGACCTCAGGACCTCGCGTGCCAGCAGGCGCCCATGCCGCTGAGCGATATCACTGGCCCCTTTTTCGTATGTGGGTTCCGGGAATCAAACTCGGGCCCTCGCGCTTGCCAGGCAGGCGCTTACGCTGCTGAGCCATCTCACTGGCCCGATCATATGATTTTTGTCCTTGGTTCTGTTAATATGGTGTATTACATTTATTGATTTACATATGTTGAACCATCCCTGCATCCCTGGGATGAATCCAACTTGGTCATGGTGTATAATCTTCTTGATGATTTGCTGGATTCTGTTTGCCAGTATCTTATTGAGGATTTTTGCATCTATGTTCATTAGGGAGATTGGTCTGTAGTTCTCTTTCTTAGTTGGGTCCTTCTCTGGTTTTGGTATCAGGGTAATGCTTGCTTCCAGGAATGAATTTGCAAGTATTGCTTCCCTTTCAATTTCATTAAAGAGTTTGAGAAGTAGTGGTGTTAGGTCTTCTCTAAATTTCTTGTAGAATTTGGCAGTGAATCCATCAGGGCCTGGGCTTTTCTCTCTTGGGAGGTTTTTAATTACATCTTATATTTCATTGATTGTTATTGGTTTATTTAAGATTTTTATATCTTCTTGGTTGAGCTTTGGTAATTCATATGGCACTGAGAGAGAAATTAGGGAAACAACACCTTTCACAATCACCTCTAAAAAATGAAATACCTAGGAATCAATCTCACAGGGGAAGTAAAAGACCTCTACACTGAAAACTACAGTACTCTGAAAAAGGAGATTGAAGAGAATATCAGAAAATGGAAAGATATCCCTAGCTCTTGGGTCGGAAGAACCAATATAGTGAAAATGGCCATACTTCCAAAGCTGTTATACAGATTTAATGCAATCCCGATCAAAATTCCAACGTATCTCACAGAATTAGAGAAAACAATCCTAAAATTCATCTGGAACCAGAAGAGACCTAGAATAGCAAAGGCAATTCTGGGCAACAAAAGCAAGGCAGGAGGCATCACAATCCCTGATTTGAAATTATACTATAAAGCTACTGTGATAAAAACAGTGTGGTACTGGCAAAAAACATACCCGAAGATCAATGGAACAGATTAAAAGATGCAGAAACAACTCCAGACATACTAAGCCACCTTATCTTCGACAAAAGTGCCAAACACATTCACTGGAAGAAAGATAGCCTCTTTAATAAATGGTGCTGGAAAAATTGGCTCTACACATGCCGAAGATTAAAATTAGACCCATATGTTTCACAATGCACTAAACTAAATTCAAAATGGATCAAAGAACTAAATATTAAAACAGAAACATTAAATCTCCTGGAAAATAGAATAGGTAAAACTCTTGAAGACATTGGTGTAGGCAAAGACTTTATGAATAAAACCCCCATCGCACAGGAAGTATCACAAAGAATCAACAACTGGGATCTCATGTTATTAAAAAGCTTTTGCACAGCAAGAGAAACCACCAACGGAGTGAAAAGACAAACCACAACGTGGGAAAAAATGTTTGCCAGCTATTCCTCAGACAAAGGATTACTATCGAGAACATACAAAGAACTCAAAAAAATCAGATGTCCCAAATTTAAAGACCCAATCCAAAAATGGGCATCTGAGATGAATAAACACTTCTCAGATGAAGAAATACAAATGACAAATAAAGATATGAAAAAATGTTCAACATCACTAGTCATTAGAGATGCAAATTAAAACAACACTGAGATTCCATCTCACCCCAGAAAGAATGGCTATTATCAAGAAGTCAACTAATAACTAATACTGGAGGGACTGTGGGGAAAAAGGAACCCTTCTCCACTGTTGGTGGGAGTGTCGACTGGTGCAGCCACTGTGGAAGTCAGTGTGGAGACTCCTCAAAAAACTAGGATTGGCACTCCCATTTGACCCAGCTATTCCCCTTCTGGGTATCTTCCCAGAAGAATTAAAAACATCGTCCTACAGCGATATATGTGCACCCATGTTTATAACAACACAATTTGTAATAGCTAGATCATGGAAACAACCCAAATGCCCATTAACCGAGGAATGGATAAAAAAGATGTGGTATTTCTATACAATGGAGTACTACTCAGCCATAAAGAAAGATAAACTGGAAACTGTTATAGGTAAATGGATGCAACTGGAGAAAATACTCACAAGTGAAATAAACCAGAAGCACATGTGTAAGCATCGTATTGTCTCCCTAGTATGAAAATGCAATTTCACTGTTACTATTCCATTCCTTAGTCTTCTATTTTTACCTAGCTTTTACATGGCTTAATCTTATACTGAGTAGTATTTTTCTCCAAAAGGTCTTTGTACATTCTCTAATGCTTGAGTTTGTTAATACATGAAAAAAAAAAAACAAAAAAAAAACCGAAGTCCAGGGAAAACAAATTTTTTTGTTCCACTTCACCTATGACAGAACTGGGAAAAATAACAAGTTTCCTGATTCATGCTTGTTTTTGTTGCTTTGCTTTTTGAGTGATCTTCTTACCAGACTCATTCTTTCAAAAGATTTATCAGCGGTTTTTGTTTCCATTTACTTTGCTATTAATGGAAAGACCTATTGATCTTGCTGGACTGAAAATGACCCGGAATAACTTTTGGCTAATGGAAAATGCAAAGCATACATCAAGGTCAGGAGAGAATATGTTAACAACTGTTTTGCTCCAGAATTTTCTCTGGTTAGACACTTACAACCTGGTTATTCAAGGAATTTCAGATAGACTACCAAACAGTACAGCTTCCTTCACTTCTCAGCTGGATTTGGTAGTTTCATATCACCTACAACATTGCATAGATTGATATTAAGGACAATTTTTGCAGAAATTAGCTTTTTTATTCCTAATATCTGGTTATGGACAGAGATGAAGTAGAAATGGGGTTGCTTCCAGTATTTTCGCTTGACTTCAGTAAACTTTGATCACACTCACACATTGATTCAGTAAATGTTTTTGAATACTTATTTCTGGGCCAGGGATGTGGCTCAGTGGTACAACCCTTGTGTTGCATATGTGAGGCCTTTGGTTCAAATCCCAGCACTGTAAAGAAAAGCCAAGAGAAAAAAATATTTACTTCTGTGTAAGGAACTAAGGATAAAGGTAACCATTCACTGTGTCACTGAGATGGAATCGTGATGTGTGAAATGTACTTCACACATGTTCACATTATCCACCCAACTAGCCCTCGAGTGATGCCCATGAAGAATCATGAGACCGAAATGAAGACCATGTGAACAAAACACCAAAGAGAAAGAGTCACCACCCACACTCTTCACCATGACGAGCATTTGTTTTTCTTCTTGACTTCCCCCAACTGCTCGTTGCCACATGTAATACAACGGAGTCTGCTATAGACAATGAAGGGAGACAAAGGATTCGGCTTAGATTATTTTCCACTAACAATTGATATAAGATCCTGATAGAGTCAACTGATGGGCTTAAAATCATAAGGAGTTTATAAAATTCTTATGTAAGGCTTGGTATTAATCTTTAAAATAAACCTGTTACCTCATTGTTTATACTAGTTTGAGCAGGTTTCAGTCCTTTAAGAACGAATATTTCCTGGGATAACATAGAACAGAGAAGAGGGTCCACATGACAGGAACTTCATCACATAGATAGCTCAGCATGGGGGAGGTGTGAAGGACAGGAGACAACAGGTCACAGGAGTATGAAGAAATACAGCATGATCAAAATATATGGTTACTGTTTAAATTAATCATGAACGATGAGGTAAGTGTATTCAGAAAGGGGGAGTATTCTGAGGGGCACTAATTGAAACGTCTTTAATTTAATTTAATTAATTAATTTATTTATTTATTTTTGGTACTGGGAATCAAACTCATGACCTCACACTTGCCAGGCAGGTGCTGTCCTGCTGAGCTGTATCCCTGCCCTCATATCTTTTAATAATTTTTTAAAAATATGAACACCTTTTTATCACACCTCTTACATGGTGCTTTGAGAATAACAGCATGCATTTTGGTACAGCTAGATTAATGTCCATCTATGAGAAAGTAATAAAAAATGCAAGGTCAGAGTGTAATAAGAGTAAAATTACAAAATATTCTGTACACCAAGCCCAGGAGTTTGGACTTTACTCTAAATTTCAGGCACTGAGTGTCCACTACTGGATTCTCAAAGGTATTCTCTGTATCAGGCTGTACCATGGGTTTGGGCTGATTCCCCATGTGTGTGTCTGCAGAACAATGCAGAAAGAACAGCAAGCAGCGCGGGCCGTGCCTGGGTGCAGTGAGTGGCAGGGTGCACAGCCGGTCTGCATGATGGTGCTCCCCGGGGCCAGGCATAGCTGTGCTCCTGTTTGTTGGTCTGCAGCAGCTCCACCACACCCCACAACACTGAAGGACAATGCCTGGGGTGGGGGATCTTGAAAAACTTCTTAGTTTTTCTTCTTAGTTCTTCTGAAGCTGTGGTTTTATGTAACATCTCTAACACTCTACTTTAAGGAATTTAGGTTTGGAGCATGATGATTTGGGGTGACCCTGCAAAGTGACAATAGCGTACATTCCTAGAGGTCTGGAGCACTGGGGTAATATATAAAACCATGTACAGTCACTTATCACATCAATAAATCCTACAGATTCAGGAAGATTGCATTGCTATTCCTGCCAATAAAATTATTAGCTGTGGGCTGCTTCTGAAGCCATTAAGCTATAACTTTAAGTTTCATTTCTTGCAATCTCTACTCCACTAAGTCTTGTAGGATTGCTAGGTGACATTTCATCTATGCATTGAGATACTAGATTTAGTATTAATCAATATGATGTACCAGAGTTAATATTAGTCAGTAGGAAATTAAACAAGGTAATTTATTGACATCTTTTTAGTAAGCATGAAGCCAGTGGGAGACACCTACTAATGTGCTCCTTTTTAAATAATGATAACAACTAAGATTTATATAAGCTTTTAAAATTAAAATGTATATTTACTTACTTAATCTTAATAATATTACAGACTTAATAATTTGCCCCATACCTGAGATTAGTTATCTAATGAAGTATTTATCATCCCACTTGTATATGTGAAAACTATCTGTGAGAAGTTACTCAGCCAAACTTCCAACTAATAAGTGGCTGATCACAGGCTGTATGTTAATTCTAAACCTTTTGTTTCTTCCACGGTATTAGGAATTCTACAAAATCATTTATTATTTTTAAAATGCTTAAGTACAGATTGCTTATTTTGATAGTTATGATTGTCAAAAGAAAAGAATTTAATCAATTTGAGAGAGTTACATTATGTCACAGCCCACTCTAAAAAATATTATATTGTCATTAAGTTCTTAAAAGAATAAGAGGAAAAAAGGTTTTAAACACATATTGAGAAAGACATCAGGAAAAAATTACACAGGAGGTAATTATACCCATTACCAAATATTTTTTTTCCTATATAGAAAGATTCACTCTAGGTTCCATTAAATAATATTCAATAAACTTTTATTTAATTTATTGAAATTAAATGTATGCAAAACTTTGTAGAAATACAGGTCATTGTAGAGTTATAAAAAAATGAAATGATCTAGTCTAACTTCTGCTATTTTGTGAAGTGGAATAAAAGTGAGTTTATTATCCGAGTCTTTAGTTCTAAATTATTAATAAAGCAGCTTGTGTCTTTATTTTGTTGGCCCCCAAAGAAACCCTTCGATTTAATTTATTTCAGTAAATATTTATTGAGTAAACTACATGCAGGGCACGTATGTAGGAACTGGAAGCATGTAATTACAATAACCCATGGTCCCCAGGCTCCACCAAGCAATACACAAATACTGGCAGGACGAGGCAGATTTGGGTGAATGCTACACTAGAGGTGTAATATTTTATGGAGGAATGGGGAAGGAAGAGATTTAACCCAGACCTAAGCTGTCTGATAAAGAAATATAAGTGAATGTAAACTCTTTGAGTCTTGAAGGATGAACAAAACAATTTCAATTTAAAGATGTAGTTAGTTCATGCACCTATTTTTAAGATTCTGATTTAGTGAGCTCAACTTGGTAAACCAATATCTCAGCAATAATTATATCTAACTGTATAACTATTTATTATTAATAGAGTATGGATGGAAATTATGATAATACATTAGGGTCTACAAGACAATTACCAATAAATAGCATCCATGTTCTCCACTAAAACAAGAGATAAATAAAACAGAGTAAAGATGAGTCCAAGCTAACATCAATACTAGCAATAGAGGCCATTCCAGAGAGTGGTGGATTAATATATATTTCAACTGCACATGTAAGCAAATCCCAGATTCAGGAAATTTATTCAACAGTCACAGCAGCTATGGCCTTGTCACCAACCTCTACCTCCTTCCACAAGGACAGAGCAGGGAAAAGAGGCAAGTGGCGCTTTCTTCAGGCAGCAAGCTCTGGAGAGGAATAAGGCTGGGGCCCAGCTAAGCAAAGGCAAGGGCCCTTCCCAAATTTACAGCGTGAGCCAATGTCTACCCTTTCCCAGGGAACTGGGAACAGAAGTGCTGAGAAAATGTGGAGAACTTATAGAAACCAGTTAGTGAGGAAACCATGGTCAATATCCTATGAGATGATTCTGATTATTGGCAAAGGCACATATCTTTTTATAGTGATTATTCACTGTTTTTTTATAGATTCCCCATTCTTGCATATTTTTGAGAATCGTCAATTTTTGTAGAAAAGAGTTCAATTTGCTTTTGAATATTTATAAGATCCGAATCAACAAGCACGACAGTGAATATAAAAACAAGAATTGTACCCAGTAACCTTTTGTTTCATTTATGTAACCTCTAAGACTCTCCTTTTCCTTTTATTTTATATAATCTGTCTTCCCTGCTTAGTGGAGATTGTGACGATGTCTGTCTTAAGTCACTTTTTCATTGCTGGAACACAATCTAACACCTATAACTTCAATGAGGAAATGTTTATATTGGCTCATATTTCAGAAGTTTTTGTCCATATTAGACTGGCTTTAATGCAGGAAGGATGCGGTAGAGGGGCATGACAGAGAAAATCTCATGTGATGGTGGCTAGGAAGCAGAGAAAGAAGGGAGGACTTGGGGAGGGAAGCTATACCTTTCTGGTCCTGCCCCCAGTGACCCATCTCTTCTGACCAAACCCCACCTTTTAACAGCAAGTCAGCTATACTGTCCCCATGATTAAATCAAATTCTAAGGAGCCTTACTGATGAGTAAATGAGGCCTTTGGGGGACATTCTCAATCCAAACCATAACATTCTGCTCCTGGCCCCCAAAAGACACATATGCATCTCTTTATGCAAAGTGCATTCAGTCCATGTGTAAGAGTTGCCCAAGTTTTACCAGTTGCAACACTGCTGAAAAGTTCAAGTCCCAAGACTCCTTTGTGACTCAAGGGAAACTCTTAGCTGTGACCCTCTATAAAACTCAGAAGTTTAAACACTCCTGGCACACAATGGCATAGGACAAACATTTCCATTCCAAAAGGGAGTAATGGGGGATAGAAAGGAATTGGACCAAAGAAAGAACAAAACCCAGCAGGTCAAACATTAAATGCTGTATCTCCATGTGAAAGACCCAGGGCAAAGGTTTGTGATATAAAGGGGCTAGGTGCCCGTCCTAACTATGGTACTGCCTTTGGCAGCCCTTGTGGTTTCTCTGTTGGGGTGGCTTTGCTCACTGCCTATAGTTTCTCTCTGTGACGAGTCCACATTTCTGGATTCTCCCACTTCCTGGAGTCTCCACTGCACTTTTGGCTTCACACTCAAAGCTTCATGCACTGCCCTCTCAGGGGCACACTGCCTGGCCTCTCAGACCTTCTAAAATTTTAGTGAAAGCCTCCCTGACAACACAACTCTATCATTCTACATGCCTGTAAAATCAGGACCACATGGATGACACCAAGATATGCAGCCATATGAGCAATAGCCAAGTTCCCTTGGGTCATGGCTGCAGAGGTCTCCAAGCACCTGGATGGCTGTACACTGTGAAATGAATCCTGGTTAATCAATTCATGAGCAGGGTACTCTGGGATTTTCTTCTCAAAATGAAGTCTTTCACTTTTGGATCCATGAGCCTCCAAAGAGTAGGATTTGATGATTCCTGGGATGCCCTCAAGGCATCCTTTCTATTATCTTCATGCAAAGTATTTAGTTTCTTTGAAAGGCTAATCTTTTCATCAGCCAAGCTGTCTTGGGTCAAAATTTTATAAGCACCAATTTTACAGTTCCCAACTTTACTGGTGCTTCCTTTCTGGCCACCAGCAGAATTTTTCAAATTACTCAAATTGGCTTTTCTCCTGCTTTTCATGGATCTTGCTAAAAGTAGCAAGCCAAAGCCATGCTACAGCCTGAAAGTTGGACTGCCTTGAAATTTTCCCTGCCATAATTAGCCTGTCACCTTTGATTTCAGTCTACCGCAAAGTCTCAGGACATGAGCAAAATGTAAAGAAATTTTCTGTCAGAGCATAACGCCCATACACATGGTCTCAAGTCCATCTGCCAGTGGAGTCCTTGTTCCCAACTGAAACCTCCTGGCCTTTACCTTCTGCATTTCTATTTGGTATTCTGAACTCCAACCCAAATCTCCCATCAAGCTTGGCTTACAGCATTCTAGGGTTTCTTTAGCTAGCATCTCAAAGACTTTCCAAACTCCTCTCACAAACCAAACCAAAAGCTTCTGAACCACATGGTCAGGTAGTCAAGCAATGACCTCACATCTCAGGCACCAAAATCAGTATTAGTCAGTTTCTCATAGCTGGGGCACAATACCCAACACCCACAACTTACTGGAGGAGATGTTTATTTTGGCTCACATCTCAGAAGTTTCAGTTCATATTTGGCTGGATCCAAGGTAAGAAGAGCATGGTAGAAAGGCATGGCAGAGAAAAGCTGCTTATATCATAGTGTCCAGGAGGTATAGAGACAATGGTGGAGTCAGGGAGGTCCCTATACCCTTCCTGGCCACCCTTCAGTGATCCACCCTTCCAACCTGGACTTCTAAACAGCAAGTAAGCAGTATTTCCCCCATGAATCAATCACTTTCCAAAGACCACATCTATGAATACATGATGCCTTTGGAGGACATTCTTCATCCAAACCATAACAGTGTCTCTACCTATCCTTTTATGTTCAATACTTTTGAAGTTGTATGCACCAATATTTGGTGCATATATTTTACAATTGCTGCCTTAGCATTTCCTGTGGAATTTTCTGTTTACCAGTATGTAGTGGCCGTCTTTGTATCTTCTGATCAGCTTTGGCTTTTAATTTGGCTGTGTAAGAAATAAGATAGGTATTCATCCTTGCTTTTGGGCTCTGATTGCATGGAATGCTGTTTTTCCTGCACTCACTTTCAGTCTGTGTGTTTCTTTATCAATTAGGCATGTTTATTGCAGGCAACATATGGTTGTAGTTTTGCTTTTTGATCCTGTCTGTGATTTTGATTGGAGACTTAAGACCATTCACATTGAGAGTTATTATTGTGAGGTATTTACTGAATTCTGTCATTGCATTGTATTTCCAGTGCTGGGTCCTTTATTTTTCCCTTTTGTTTAACTACTATCCCAGTCAGATATATATTTCCCTTTGAGGTCTTAGTGCTGATGACCTCCCTGTCTCTCTCTAGGATTCCCTTAAATATTTTCTGCAATGTCTTTACTTCTCCATCAAATTTGAAAGTTAATTTTGCAGGACATAGAAGTCTGGGTTGACAACTTCTTTCCTTTAGGGTTTGAAAAACTTCCTTCCAGAATCTCTTGTCCTTTAATATTTGTACTGTGAAATCTGCTGTTAATCTGATGGGCTTAACTTTATAGGTCACTTGCTGTTTTCTCTTATGGATTTCAGTATTCTTTTTGTATTGAATTTCTGGAATTTTGATTATAGTGTATTTTGGAGACGTTCTTTCCTGGGTTGTGGTTATTTGGGGTCTTACATTACTCTTGAACTTTAGCACGGAATTCTCTCCCTAGATTTGAAAAAAAATCTGCCATAGTTTGGTGAATTTCTATAACTTTTGAGTCAACCTCTAATTTTTTCCCTGTGATTCTGAGGTCGTATTTCTTTTTTTGAGTCATCTAGCAGCTGTTGGATCCAGGTTACCTGGTGTCCTGTGTTTTTAGGGATCACTGAGTATACAATCTACTACATCAACCTTGTCTTCAAGTTCTGACGCCCTATCATCTCATTGGTTGAACCCACATCCTATGCTTCCAATTGAATTTTTTCATATCCTGAATTTCCCCTTGACTTCTTTTCTTAATTTCTAATTCTTTACCAAAACTGTCATTTATATCTTGCATTGTCTCACTCAGCTTATTGTTAATTTAAACTCACTGAATATTTTATTATCTGTTTAAAACCTCCCTCAGCTCACTAACTTCAGATGAATTTGTTCATGTTTCTTCTTTAATCTCTTCAAACATTTTGAACATTTGGTATTGGACTTCTTTGCCTGTAATTTTCCCCACGTCAGTGCTATCTGAGCTCAGCTTTTAGGGATTTAAGGGTATTTGGGGCACATCTTCTTATCTTGCTGTCTCATGTGTTTATTGCTTTTATGCTGAAGGTTGAAGGTCAGTTAGGATAGAAAAAGCCCTGTCACTATTGTGCAGATATCTTTAGGTTTTTGTCTTCCTGTGTTGTATCCTTGTGATTGGTTATGTTTTGTTGTCCATCCTCCTCTTCAACTTATTCAATGTGGTATTTGAGGATTTTCTTAATGTCCACCTTTCTTCTGGGGGCTTTATCCTCAGCACCACTAGAAAGGAGAAAACCACAGTAATTTTGATGGCACAAAGGCAAACTAGACATTGACATATAATAAAACCAACTAAAAGCAACAACTATGCCACCTGTTAACAATAATATCATGGAATAATATCATGGAATAAACTAAATAGCTAAGAATTAATAAAGTTTAATAATAATAATAAAAATTTAGGGGGCAGGGAAAGGGAAAAATAAAAGAGGTAAATTTGAAAAAGAAAGAAAAGGAAAATGAGATGGAAAAGAAAGAAAAGATACAAAAAATCCAAACAATAGTAGAAAATAAATATAATTAAGTAAAAATAACAAAAAAATCAATAAAAGAAAAAGAAAAATAAGATAAAAGAATAAGACAAAGAGCAATGAAAGGAAAAAGAACCCAAAACACAAAGAGAAATGAGTCCCCACAATTTCCTCTGCACTGCGGTATTTGGGTAAGTGGTTTTCCAGGGTCTGTGGTAGTGGAAAGCACCACATGGGGGAGGGTTAGTGGCCCCGCTGGAGCTGCCGTGCCCACCTGCTCTTCGCTGCGTGAATGTGAGTCCCGCCTCGCCCTTCTTGCTGGGGTGGGAGGGGGTTCCGGCGGCGGTGTGTGTTCACTCCAGCATCTCTTAGTGCCTGTGTCCTTCGGTGCATCTGGAGTCACTGCCTTCCCCAACTCTCTTTGCAGCCTGGGGGCTCATCAGGTGCCCCCTCGATCCAAAGGCCCTCTCTCCGTACACAGTGGGACGCGGCCAACATCAGCGTTGAGGCAGATCCCTGATCACGTTGGCACACTGGGAAAGCAAACAGACCACGGGGTTCTGTCCTGGAAGTAGGCGGCCAGGGGGCCCCGCCAGGGGACTGGATTTAATCTCAGGGCTTTACGCCACCTGTACCCAGCACGGCTTCTCACCACAGTGTGAGACTGTCGTGTTCTGCACGGCCTAAGCTCACCACTGCTCGAACTCCTCCGGGGGTCTGTCACTAGTCCTCCCTTCTTCCTGTTTCGTACAGCTGACTCCCACTCTGTCATTGTGGACGGCTCTCCTTGAAAGAAGAGCAGTTATCTCCATCTTGGCTGAACCCGGCCCTATTTCCATGTGTTGATGTGTACAGAGCTGGCGAGGACTTTTCCTTATCCCTTCCATTGGCTTTAAGCATTGCAAATCGGTCCAGCCGAGGTCCTGAGGTGCAGTCTTTAAAGCAAGGCGACAGGTCAGTGTTTCCCCGCCCCCAGAGCTCCCAAAACACATGTGTGAGCCGGGAGGGATGGAGAGCCGTGCTCCACGCTGTTGGCTGAGATCGAGCCTCGAGAAAGAGGCTATGACTTCCCAGGGCATAGATTACACATCAGAGTTGAAGCACCGACCCCAAAACATTAGATACTACCTTGAATTGTGTTATGCAGATTACTCCTTCTGCATATCCTTCCCTCTGCATATTGCAAAGGTGATTTCAGGCCACCTACCTAGCCCAGCTCATGGACTTCCCACCACTCTCACAGTCACTCATCCCCGAGCCACTCCCCTCCTCGAGAATTAATAAAACCCGTTTTCGGCCCTGGGTCGAGGCCTTTGTTCCAGTAACCACCATCTTGGCTGGACTTAGGACCCCTTGGCTCCCCACAACTATAGCTATGTCTTAGTGTCTTTATTCTCACCGTGGGTTGTACTAAAAGTGGTAGGTCAGAATTAACTCGCTAGAATTCCAATAACTTTTCCATGGGATTACAAATATAAACTTTCCAGACAGTGACGAGGACTGCGAAGGGCTTGCTATATGTCACCATGGTAGAGTGACTAGAGAAACCCTGAAATGAGTTTGTTCTGTGACTTGATTCCTGGAATTGCACTATCTCAATCAAATGGGCCCTGACTACACCACTCCTAAATACGGTGGGTGCTGCTGTGGGTTCTTCTCTAATTCTAATCTGCCCTGCAGAAGCAGTCGCTTTTGGAGTAAAACCCACCCTGCGTTTACAGCCTGTAATAAGCATGGGCTTTTCTGGGGCTAGCGCCGGCAGTCCATGGCCACTGTTTATCGCGGGGCAGCTGGCCCCTTCTGGACTTACCTTGTGTTTGCAGACACAGGTCCCCTTCTGAAGAAGGCAGTTAGTGTTCAGGGTTTCATTCTCTTCTCTGTGTTTTCTCAGTATCTCCAGTTGCTCTGCGTTCTCTAGCTTTCCTCTCCATTCTTCCCGACCCCCAGAGCTCATCTCCTCTTTCTCTTTCCTAAGTTGTTTTCCAGGGATCTCGGTTCTAGGTCTCAGAGAGGCTGTGCTGTTGCTTTTACACTGCCAACTTTTAACCAAAATTCTTCAAGTAAAGATTTTCATATTTTACGATTACAGATTATCAATTTGGGAAGTTTTGGCAGAAGAAATAACCTTATTGGCCTTGAAAATTTGGGAGTTTTAATTAGTGGAGAATGGAGACAATTATGCCACCTGTTGTTTTTAAATGTTTTAAATTCTTTCCTAATGAGATGAACATTACTTCCCCGCAATCATCCTTTCCAGGGGTCACAATCAACTGACACTATTTTTAGATTCATTCAAATTGCCTTATTATGAAGATTTGCATAAACTATGCTGTTGTTCACGGGTCCTTTCTGTGTCAGAATTATCATGTTAGAATTGTACAGTAGCAGTAAAAGCAAAAGCTGGAAATGGTTAAGATTACACCCCACACTGCACAGAACTGTTGAAAAGATATGATTAATCCCAAAACCAGATTTTGATGATTGTTCAGTTTGAGGAAGGGAGAGGACAGTGACACACGGTAAAAACCAATGACAAAACCACATGGAACAACTCAACTTGCCCAGCAGAATGAAGCACTTTCTGGAGGGCTTGTTCCTCTTCTAAAGAAGTGAGTTTTGCTCTCACAGAACTTCAGATCAGCTTGCCAGTCTCTCCCCTGTGAGCTCTGAGAACTGTCAGAGACCCCAAAAATACCAAAGTTTGGAAGAGCAAGCTTTTAAATTTTTCATGGAAGGAGTAATTCCATAGACTACTGAGCTCAAACTTGACCTTGGGCAACATCGTGGAACAAATGTTGAAAGTGCTGATTTGTGAGTACCTGCAAGAGCAGTATGTGGACCGCTACACAGTGTTCCTAACAGCCACTGAAAGTGGGAGCTGTGACCCCAGGCACTGACTCTCTCCTGACTGGATACATTCCTGCTAAAGTAAATAATCACAATAGAAACGGGATAACCACTAACCTTATCACAGTAGAAGACAGGTGCCAGGACTCTTTTTATTTATAACAGCTATGCTCTAATCAAAAGAATTAAGTCACACCTTTTAACAAAAAGAATACATAAAAATTGTTAACCAAGAATAAATATTAAAAAATTGTTAACCATGAATAAAATTCTACGTTATTTGTTTCCTAGGGCTGCAGTAACATAGTACCATGAATTACTTGTCTTAAAGAACAGAAATTTTTTCACAATAAATTAACAATAATTCTAGGGATTAGACAGCCCAGATCAAAGTCAGTAGTGTTTCTTCTGAGGAGTGTTAGGTAGAATCTGCCCCATGCCTCTCTCCTGCCCTCCTAGCTTCTAGTGGCTTCCTACAACCTTTGGTCCTCCTTGGTTTGCAGATGTATCACCCTGATCTCTACCTTCAACTTCACATGGCTTCTCCCCGAATGGACAACTGTCTCCGCGGCCAAATTTCTTCCTTCTCTAAGAACAATCATACTGGATTAGGACCCACCCTAATGATATCATCTCAACTAGATTTGCAAAGACCCATTTCCAAGTAAGTCCACATTCACAGGTTTAGGAAATGGGACTTTAACATTTTGAGTGGACATGTTTCAGCATGTAATGCTCTGTACCCTAAAATGCAGCAGGTTTTCACAGGGGTAGTAGCTGTACATGGGAAGAGCTACCTCTTGGGCTGGATAAGCAAAAAGAAGCTTGGAAAAGGAGCCCCAAGGAGCTGAAACGCACACACCTGGGGTCTCAGAAGGAAGGTGCAATGAGGAGTGCTGGAAAAATTTTAAATGCTGAGCACATTCCAAACAAGAAACAACTGAACCTGCTACAGTGAAGAAGTGTCCCAGGGCACTGCTCAGAGAGCTGCTAACGAGGAGAAAGCCCTTCTGCCTCTCAGCCTCCAGCGCCCGTCAGCAAAGCCTGCAGGGGGTGCAGAATCCCAGCCCCAGAATCACACGGCAAAGCACAAAAGGTGGGTTACAGCTGAGAAACAATATAATTAGTAATTGGCATGGTTTTTAATTTGATCGAGTCAGAATCTGCAAATGAGACAGTAAAAAGAATGGAGAAAATGGTGGTTCTTCACTGGCCCAAAGGTCAAAAAATTCCTAGATTTGTGCAATTGTTGGTGTATAAATTTTTGCCTTACTTTCTTTATCTGTAAAATGGGCAGGATAATAAGAACCTCATGGAGTTGTTGCGGGGCCACATGTGAAGCACTTAGAGTAGTCAGTTTACCACAGACTGAAAGCTCAGCACTACATATTAGCCTTTGATTTATTACTACATTGTTCAGTTGGATAATCAATAATTCAAGTATTAACAACGTATTTCTGGGCCTATATCATCCTATACAGGGAATTAACGGAACTTAATCCTACAGAGGTCCCGGGCCAGGTGCTACCCACTGACGACATGTGGGAAAAGTCTGTGTCTCTCAGAGAAGCCACAGCCTCTGAGGGGTTAAGGAAATATTTGTGTGCTTACTGCCAGTACAGCATCTTCCAGTAAATAAGGACTTACTTTACTGTTTCATAAACTAAAATCAAGTACTTAACCTTCTGTTAATACTGTTAATACTTCTGTTAACTTCTGTTAATACTTAGCATTCTATGGCTGAAGACTGCTTCTAGAGCTTTAAATTTTTTTAAAAAAAGACTTTCATAGGAGCAGCAAAACTGAGAAGACCAGGATGGCAAATAGGTTTTGTCATGACCACCTACTATTACTTGGTAGTGGCCACCTGAAATGCTGAGCGGAAAAGTATGAGGTTGCATCTGGGTTCAGAGGCCCAGAGTTCCCTGTCCTTTGGTAACCTCTGCCAGAGGCACGGCGGTTATGATCAGTGGCACTCTGTCTCTCTCCTGGTTTTATCAACATAGAAGAGTATGGCTCTCAGCATCAAAACTGAATTGAAACCCTCATTCTGTTTTCAAAGCTGAGAATGGAGGCGATAAAAGCTAAAATGCTTTTTGATGATTAAATAGTGGAAAAATGAAAAATTTCTATGATCTTTATGGAACTCAATAAATGTTAGTTCCTTTTCCTATGAGTAGTCTGACAACAATGTATGATGAAATTACACAGATATGTTCATATCTGACATATTGCATAATGCATTTGATCAGCTATATAAAAAGTAATCATTGTGTAACACATTTTATTAGGAAATGGTCAACATATTTCTAGTTCATTCATGGTATAACAGTATATGCACAGGTATGTCACTCCCCCCCAAATTTAAATGGAACTCTTTTTGATAAATGAATGAATACAGGTAAAATTTGGCTTCCCTGCACATATAATTACTTTGGTGTCTACAGATAACACAGATTAAATGTGATTTGTTTGAGTTTTGTTAAGGAACAATTTTTTTTTTTTTTTTTTTTTTTTTTACTTTTACCAAAAGGGAAGGAATAAAATGCAATTGTTTTCCATTGCCTGAGAAACAAAAGGAACAATTTCATGGACAAAAATAAGTAGCTTTCATGGACTGAGATTTTTTTAGACTAGGCTATTTTGTTCTTTTGTGAAAAGGTCAGCATCCATGATTAAGTTTCACCGTTAAGAGAAACTCATGAATTTCATGTAGTTCTCTAGAGTAGCTGCTCCAGACAGTGTAGTTTCCTTCCCTGGATTTTTCTAATACTTTTTCTCAAGGCCTTCTTCACAGAAATTAAACTCAATCTGCATTTTCAAAAAAATGTGGTAAACATATAAATATGTTTTGAACATGGAGAATTCTTGGAACTTCAATTTTTTCTTTTTGGCTTAGTTGCTTAAGTAGGTAGCACCACCTGGTGGCTAAATGAAGTTACTGAAATGTGACTGCCACTTAAAAACAGAGTGAACAGCAGAAACATATCTATAATTTTTTTACATTGAAGTTATCCATTGTAAGATTTAATGCTTACTGGTTTCCTTATTTTTATTATAATTTTAATAACACACAAACCGCAAAATCAAAACAAATTTTATCCTTTCCCAAATATACTTGTTTTTCTTTAATATCTTTCAATACTATTGTAAAGGTCACTTGAATAATTATAATATTGTGATCTTTAAAAATGAAATTTAGGGCTGGTGAGATAGCTCAGCGGCATAAGTGCCTGCCCGGCAAGCGCGAGGTCCTGAGGTTGACTCCCGGTACTCACATAAAAAAAAAAAAAAAAGAAAAGAAAAAGAAATTTAAAGAACTTTTGAGAAATTTAGCCTCATAAGGTATTTTAAGTCACTCACTAAAATGATCTTATTGTGCTTTTCTTTTAAAGTAGTCTCATTTGAAGGAACTGTAGTCCAGGCTGTTTAAAAATAACATTACTCATAAAACACCACCAGAATTAATAAAACTTATTTGGAGAAAGACAGGTAATGTTACACTATAATTACGATTTTAAAACCCAATATTGAGCTTGAAAAGAGGCATTTGATTCAGAATGTAGTGCTACTGCCCCCTTGTGGTTTAAAATGCATCTTTCCCTCTAGAAATACAGTAACAGCATCCAAAGAAATGTCTAGGTATTTTCAAGAGAAAACTGATATGAACTATTTTCACATTTGTCCACAGAAATAGTCACTAAATGGCCCACTAACTACCACAGCGGAGAACTGGAATGTCTGCTTAATTTAATAACAGGATGAATACAAAGTTAGTGATTAACTTATTTTAACTATTTGTTGAATACATTTAACCACAAAAATACCTTTTCATGTAACTCTGAATATGCTTCCATGAAATATATTTTGTAAATGCTACGGTAAACTACCACTTTTTAACTCAAATTAGTGTAATTTCCGACTTTCCAAATGATTGGTAAACAATAAACTGTGTTCAAAATTTCTCTAAAAGGAAACACATCCTTCATTTTTGCTTCTGTTTTCGCCTGGGATGAGTTCAGGAGCTTTTTCCAAGGTGCAGAACGTGCATTTACCTGCTAAAACACTTTGGCCCTCGCAATTGTGGCACTGAAAGGAAAACACGCTGCAGACCACATTCCAAGCGGGGGAGCCAAGCTCTTCCTCCGCGTCTTGGCTCTGCCGCTCTGCTGCTAGAGATGAATGGTGCTTTTCAGACTTCACATGAACAGAACCAATTCTCTAAGAGCCGCTCTGGCTCTGTTTACACTGCTCACCTTGGATTGTGAACGTCAGCGTGGATTAAAGGAAAACAAGAAGGAAACAAAGCGATGGTTCTGCCTTTGCCTCCACTCCAGGCGCCGTAGGACAAGAGTACATTTCCCATCTCCGTCTGCAATTTCCTTTGGCTACCGCTTCTCTACCGTACCACACGATGCACTTCCACCGACCAAACAGCATTTTGTCATTGCTGCAGAACAGGAAATAAAACCACCACTTACGTTCTGCTCTCATTAGCGGAAGAAGCAAGCGGTGGACAGCCCAAAGGGCGCTTGGCTGGCTCCGCCGGCGGCCTGGCGTCCCCTCGAGGGCGTCATCACGCGCTCTGCTTGAACGAGCGGACGTTTCCTTCCTCTCGTGGTCGTTTCCGGGAGAAAGGCGCTCGTTCTCCCGCAGGACGAAGCCCGCGCGGGCGCAGGGCAGGGACGGAGCACCTGCACGTGCGGGACACTCTTCGAAGACCCCGCTGCCAGGCCCCTCGGGTTCGACTTGCAGACCTTCTCTTCAAGGGCGGGCCGGGCATGAGATGGCCGGACCGGAGTCACGCGTGTTCTCAGCCGGCCTCAGCCTCGCGCTGAAGACGGTTCTGCTTGATCCTCCCTACCTTGCTCTCACATCCGCTCAGCACTCCAGAGGCTCCACCGAAGGCTCCTGCTCGGTTGTGCTTTTGCTCATGCGCACGAAGGCACAGTGACCCGGAAGCAGAAATCGCTGAGCCTCTCCTTCCCGGAAGCGTTCCTGTGGAGCAACTACTTCAGGGTCCAAAAAGGCGATTCGAGACACCTCGAGGCGCCCACATTTCCGGAGTTCACCTGGGACCTTTTCAGGAAAGGCCTTCCTGGACCCCAGGTGATTGGGGACCAGACCCAGACACTCCCTTTTGGGAGTCCCAGTCACAGTGCCACCGGAAGTGCTCACCAGAATCTCCTCCCAACCCTGGGGGTTACGGAAATTGTTTAAACCGCATTAGAGATTGAGCTTTTAATATTGTAACTCACTATTCTTTAAAAACTTTTTGAAATTCTTTCAGTGTAACAGAAAAGTTACTAGAAGAGTACAGTTTTAATATTACTTTCACCCAGCTTGCCTACACATTAAAGTCTTAGGTAAGGGCAGTACAATTGTACAAACTAAGAAATAGACATTGGTGGAATATTCACCTGAGCTAAGACACGAGCTACAGAATGCAGCTGGAGGTCACCGGTTATTCTACTCTCAGTAACAGAGACGTAAATGCAATATAGTTACATGCATACCAGCCTGTGCATGCACACGTATAAGCACTTATATCCTTATCTATTTACATATATGTGAATACACACAGATAACTGCATGTACATGTGAATAAGTGGATATATGATGATGATAAGTTCACATTGATTCTTCTCATTACAATCAAATGTTTTTTGATTCATTCTATTTTCCCCTCCTCTGGGCCTCATATATATATATATATATATACTTTTTTTTTTTTTAACCCTGGCTCTTGCTATCAACAATATATTCACTTACATTTCAAATCTAGTATAAAGAAAAAGTAGTTTCAAGATTAGTTAGCCATAACTCCATAAGAAATGAATATCTTAGCTAAACATAATATTTGTGTGAGTTTTATTACATCTTTAGTTTTACAGTATGCAGTCAAAATGCTCTTACCCAAAATAACTTAGGCTTATTCTTTCCTCCCTATTCCTTTAATTATGGTTGCCATTCATTTTTTAATGCAAAGCTCATTTATTGTAAATTGTATTCACTATAGTTTTACCAAACATTGTCATTTTTTAAAATTTCATGCAGTGAAATGAACTTTTTTCCCTTTTAAAAATTAGTGCATTTTTGCAATACATAATAGTTACATTAGTTTTGGAGAAATTGGTACAAGATACATCTTGATTATTTTTGGTCCTTTTCCCTTCCTCCCTCCCCTTTACCCCCTCTTTCTGATACAATGAACTTTTGTAGAGACAGTTCTGTGTTGTCCACTTACCACAAAACTCATGGAATAGAACGATTCCATTATTCTAATAATTTCTTTATATTTCTCCGTTGTAGTTGAAGAATCCTTTCACTTCCAATGCTGTGAGACATTGGATTATTTTTGTTCACAATAGCTTTGCCTTTTCTAGAATGGTATACAAATCAAATGTTGTCACAGTATGTAGCCCTTTGGGTGTGGCCATTTAAACTTGGCAAAAAACCATTTAGATTCATTTATTTTTTAAAATGCTAATTAATATTTCATTTTTCACTGTGTAGCTGTGCCACCATTTATTTATGCATTCATCAATTGAATAATGCCTAGATTGTTTCTGAATTTTGGCAATTATGAGTAAATCTACTATAAACATTTATGTCCAGGTTTTTGAATGAGGTTTCTATTTCATTTGCATGAATATTTATAAAGAATTGCTGGGTCATATGGTGATTGTATGTGTTTAACTTAAAAAAAAAAAAAGAAAGACCTGCCATTGTTGCATCATTTTGTTCTCCTATAAACAATGTATGTAGTTCCAGTTACTCTGCATTTTTACCAGCACTTGATATTTAAAATATTTTAGTTATTAGAACAAATGTACAGTGATATCACATTGCAGTTTTAATTTATATTCATCTAGTGATGACTTCTACTTCCCTAATGACATTGAGTATCTTTTCATATACGTATTTACTCTTTTTTTTTTTTTGTGGGTACCGGGGGGTTGACCTCAGGACCTCGTGCGCCAGCAGGCGCCCGTGCCGCTGAGCGATATCACCTGCCCCTTTTTCGTAAGTGGGTTCCGGGAGTTGAACTCGGGCCCTCGCGCTTGCCGGGCAGGCGCTTAAGCTGCTAAGCCATCTCACCGGCCCACGTATTTACTCTTTGAATATCTTCTTTCATGCCATGTGCCTGCTCTCATCTGCTCATTTTCAAATGGATTTTTAAATTTTTCTTATAACTGAGTTGTAAGTGTTGTTTATATATTCTGCATAGACATGCTGTGTTGGAAATGTGATTTTAAAATACTTCTTTTTAGTACTTGGCTTGTATTTTCATTCACTTACAGTAAATTTCTATAATAAATGAGTTTATTTTTGATAAAGTCCAATTTATAATTTTTTATCTTTTAGATTGTATTTTTGGTGTCACAGTTAAAATTTTTTGCCTATCCAAAGTCATAAATATTTTCTCCTTTATTTTCTTATAAAATTTTAATAGTTTTTATATTCAAGTCTTCAGTCCATTTTTTAATGTATATGATGCACATAATGGATTGAAGCTTTTTGCACAGTTGGATGTATGGATGTCTAATTTTCAGTACCATGCATTGAAAAGACAACCCTTTCTCCACTGTGGACATTGCACCTTTGTGGAAAATCAGCTCCATAGTTACACTTAGTTGCAGTCATCCTGCGTTAATCTTACAGAGAACTTTTACGATTTCATGTGGTTTATATTTTCCTTTGCTGGTACTCTGCTTTAGTAGAGAATACTGCAATGTAAAGTAGCGCAATCTATTTATACTCTTTCGGGTAACTTTTTGCTTAATAAATTCATCTGGGATAAATTTACCACAAAAGGGAATTTCATGTGTGAGGGGAAATTTTTATGAAAAAAAAAAACAAATTTTCATAACCGAATAATCATCACTTTGCTCTTCAGTCTCTTAAACAAAAGTGTTCTGTACCTTAGAGTTCAGCAGAGACAACTAGTGATGGAGCTGCTGTGCATGGACTGATGGTGTTCCACCCTGGCCTGGAGCACAGGAGCCCCCCCTCCAGTGGCCAAGCACACACCCCAACATACACCCCCCTTGTGGTCGCCTCCACAGATGCACCAGCTTGTGTTTCAGTAAAGGAATGCGGTTGTTTTGAGTGAGGAATACAGGCCTGGCAAAACTCAAAGATCTCCCAAAACTGTGCTGGGGAATCAAGATTGGGTCCAAAGCCAGCAGAGGGGCTGTGCAGGGGCCCAGGGTGGCATGAGGTCCAGGTATGTCCCTCTCCCTCCTCCGAGTGAACCCATCAGGTCTTACAGGGCTGCTGTCGCAGTGGGGTTCTGTCTGCAATCTTTTCAGTATGACCTAATGCAGTGGTGGCGATCCTATGGTAAGCATGTTGTTTTTCTTTTAAGACAAAAAATGTTAATGTATGAGATTTTTTTTTCTGAACTAAAACTTCATAATTCAGGTTTAATTGCAGTGTTGGCACTTTGCAATAAATAAGTGGGTTTTGGGTTGCAATTTGGGCACTCATCTCTAAAAGGTTCTCCATCGCTGAAGGGGGTCACTGTGAAATCCAGCCGTGGGCATGCACTGCTTTGACAATCAGAAAAGAAAACAAGCATTTTTATGTTAGGAGGAAAACACAATTTTTCTTTAAAAGTCACTTGGGGACTAATATTTTTAAATTTATCTTCTCTGTTTTGCCCTTTTCCTGTTAATTATGAAAAATGTCCATTTGGGTGTTAGTCCCTGTTCTTTTCATGTATACATTCTTCATCTATAAAATCTATATAAAGAGGACAGGAGGGTCATTGTGAAAGTGAAAAGGATATTTAACAGTTCTCAGGAAAACTGGCCCTTTTCCATGGACCCTCCTCCTGAGAGTCGCCTTCGCTCATTTTATTTCTGATGGGAGAAATAAAATGAGATCTTTATTATGGTCTCCTTAGAATAATGAAACTACATTTGACATATTTTCTTTTACTGATAAAATATTATTTGAATTTAAAGCACCTTGGTCAAGAAGTTTCTAGAGTTTATTTTCTGCTTCCAAAATAGTTTTCCTTCTTTTTTTAGAGAAATCAATCTCTAAGAATTTTTGTCTGGTGTTACCTGGTGCAACTTTGCATTTTCTGGGAAACTCTTGTGGAGAGAGTAAAGTCTGAGGTGTCTGGAGGATTTGCCTGTAATAATCGATGCTGGTAGGTGTGGAGTGGGTGGACCGCTGGCTCCGCCCTAGTTTACTAGCGCTGACACTGACCAAGGTCCTCCTGCCGAGGTCTGGGTGTCAGTGATCTCGCTGCTGCTGGAAGTGCCATGAGGCCAGGGTGCAGGGTTTCTTCCATGGCTGCCCTTTCTGTGGCACTTGCCAGTAGGGTTTATATAAAGAGACGTGTCTCCAAAGTGTCATATGCCTAAAGGCAGGGGTTGCGGAAGGTGATGGGATTACGGGGTGCCACGGCTGGCTTCATGTTAGGAGGCAGGGGCTGCAGGAAGATGCAGGTCACTGTGGGAAAGACCTGGTAGGCTATAGCTCCCTTCTTGGCTCCTCTCTCTCTCTGCTTCCTGCCTGAGATGAGCAGCTCTTCTCCACCATGCCCCTGTGCCATGTTGTCCTGCTTTGGAACCAGCAGACTATGGACTGAAACCTCTGCAATCTGTGAACCAAAATAAACCTCTCCTTAAGTTGTGGGTGTCAGGTATTGGGTCTCAACAACAGGGATGTTACTAAAACACCAAAGATTCTGGAAGCCTTCGTGAAGGAGAGAAATCCAAGGGCCCGTGACTGCTCGGTCCCTGGTTCAGCTGCACAGCGAGGTAGGGACAGGCCTTGCTGGGGGTTTATTTTCCTCAATCCAGTAGTGCTACCTCACTGTGGTCTTAAGTTGCATCTCCCTGGTGACTGAAGAACCTTATTTTGTTTGGTAGCCATCATCAACCTCTGAGTATAAATGGGTCCATGTTAAGAAAAATAACATCCTATATTGGGGCTCTTTACCCTAGTTACTCGGAGGTACCTGCCACCCTGGAAAGGCTCCTTTGCTGTGTACCACTCGGGGTCTCCCTTGGGGTACTTTGCAAGTCACTTCTGCTCAGCTCCTCAGAGCCCAGCACCCCGCCGCAGCTTCCTTCTGACACCATCACTTCCGTGCACCCTCATGTGTCCCAGGCTCTGCTATGGTTCTGCCTGGGCACGCTGAGTCTTCCCGGAAGCACTGGTGGGTGTCTTTGGGGTTCTGTTACCTCTGCTCCCTATCATGACAGTCACTGAAGTATGCCATTGGGCACATCACTGACATTGAGGCCTGGAGAAAAAAACCTGAAAGACCTTGGGGGAGAACGTCATTGTCCCTTCTCCTTGTACTTGTGATGACAGCCCCAAGGCAGTGTCTGTGCAAGTGTTGCACATGGATTCCAGGACACAATGCAAGTGTGCCCTTGTGACTTCCTCTTCACTGGGGCATGGTGTCTTGCAGAGGGCCACTCGCTCTTAGGAAGAGGCCTGTGGTCTCATAAGTTTTCCAGACATTACCTGACATGTCTTAATTCCTGCTTAGCTCAAGACAGAACCTCAGCTAAAATGTAGTTTTAGTCTGGTAGATACCGCCTGACATACTGTAGTTTTCTGTATGCAAATGAGCCTTTATAAAAAGATTCATTTTTAAGGTATAGAGGAGATGGGAAGGTCAGGGCATAGAAGACTGTGGAGTGCAAAAGAGTGCTCCACTGAAGGGGTGCAGCTGTTTCCCTGACGCTCACGTAAGATGCATGTGTGATGGTATCTCCTTTGCTTCTGCAGGGACTCACCCCTGCCGCAGTGGGATTCAGAAAGGCGCAGGAGAGCCGCTTGCCTGGCTTACATGGTAACTTAGCTCCGTACTTCATAACCTAGTGATTATTTCTCATGCAGTGGCTCAAGGGTTTAGAGATCAAAGAGGAAGCCTCCTTCACTTGATACTAGCTCTATACTGGTTCAACCCAGCCAAGTTGCTTTTAAATTTCTGCCATCTCCCATTGTCACAGCACTGCAAATCCTCCCCAGGGCCAGATGTGGGAGAGTGGACCTCAGTGACACCTCAAACTCCTCTCCAAAGCGGGCAGGCTGAGGTCACCCTTAACCCTGGCTTCCAGCACAATCATCCAGAGTGCACCCAGAGAGCTAAAGGGATAGCTATAGTTAGATTTTTCATTTAAAATTTGGCACTGCCTAAAGTCATTCCCATTCCTTCCAAGGACTGTTGCCATTATATTAAAAAGAGTAAATTTGCTGCTACATTACTTCCTGCCCAGAAAATCCAGCTGAAACCCGCTACTGCCAAATCTGCAGTTTCAATGCAAGGCCAGAGCCTTTAAATAGCTCCAGCTAGTGAGGATTTTCTGCTCTCTAGAAAAAAAAATTTTTTTGATAAAGCCTCAGTTTGAAGGATTGGACATGGACCATTAGAAATAGAAAATGGTTGTCCTTGTCTCTCTCAATTTCTGAGGGGCCCATTTGCGTAATTCTTAAAGGTAAAGTCTCCTAAGATTAGTGGTGTTCGGTGTCTTTGATCAGAGTGAGGGAAATTTTCTTTACTTCTATTTTGCTGCAGTCCTTCCAGTCCTTCCTTAAAGGCTCTTTCTCCATGCCTAAAATGTTTATGTTTACAGGCTCCCAAGTTTACAAAGCTAGCTTTTAAAAGCCACTGGAAACAGAGCAGCAAAAGAATGCTGGTTTTTCTCACACCTTCTTCACATGGATGCGTGACCTCCTTCTGAGAGCGAACTTGATTCTCTGTACTTATTTCACAGCACTGCAGATGAGAAATCAGGGTGATTGGGAGAGACTTTTTTGGTTTTTCTTGTTTGGTTTTGTTTGCATCCCTGTAGCCTCATGTGATCACGGAGTTAAACCTTCCCAGAAGATAGGATGTATGATGTGAAGTGTTGCAAGGACAGTAAGAAATTGATACGGGAAATCCTCAAAAAAGAAAAAAAAATCCTCATTTTAATAAAATTTTGCAGAAAGAAGTGTAAATTTTTGTGGTTAGTAGGACATTAGCATCTCCTTAAAATATATGCAGAGAATCCAGCCTGACTGCTTGATTGTCTGGTTTGCCTCAACTTGGGAGCTAGGAAACCGCATTTTAACTCTCTCCTATGTGGGCAGGGTGATCCCAGACACCTAGGAGTCAGAAACAAGTGGTTTCCTGGGAGCAACACACCTGCAGTAGAAGCCAAGCCTCGAACTTTGAATCTTGATTCTTCCCTGGACTCGTGATCTGCAGCCCCATACTCTGTCACGACCGTGAAACCATGAAGGGAAAAAGCAGACTACACAGTCCACTGCTGCTCGGCAGTGATGTTCCGTGGTTCATTGTATCACCTGTGCTTCCTACTTAAGATGTTTTCAACTCCCATGGCTTATCGGGGTACAGTCCCATCATAAGCTGAGGCAGATCTACAGTATTCCCACCAACTGACACAGGTCAAGATCGTTTATAGGGAACTCCGTTAAAACACTTGGGGAAGCTCCAGCCTTCCTGAATTTCCTTCCATCCAACAATTGCTGTTGGAAGACTTTTAACCTCTTTCCACAAGAGATTATTTGAAGATCATATTCATGTCTCCCTGAGGATGTCATGGTGTTTTAGATAAATACTTTGTATCTCAATTACTCACGTACTATGGTTTGTGAATCCCTTTTTACTGTTCTGCTGCAGTTCCTCTCCCCAGCTTTAGGTGTGCCATACTTGCTGTGTTTCTTCGAGAACTGTCCTTGGGCTCCTGGGAACTCTGGCAGCAGGTAGAGAACCAGTGTGCTTGGGAATTTAGTGCCTATGTCCGTGGCCCTTAGACCATGGGTCACAGATGCGAAGTTGGGAGCCCCAGCTCACCTGCCTCTGTTCTGAACATTGTGGAAGTGTAGCTTTCATCCCCAGAGCTTCCTGGGAACCGGGTGGAAGCAGAACTTAACTCACCCTCGCTTGCTTCCTACCCTTCCCTGTCCTGCTTCCAGAAAATCTCCCTCACCAGTTTTCCTTGGAGTACTTCCTCAGCCTAACACTTTCACACAGGTCCGAATTTCAGAATCTGCTTCTTGTTATCTTAACTTAAGGCAGTGTATCTTCCCCTTAATGTGTAGCAATCAAAAGAAACATGGTTTAACCAGTGCACAACAAAACAGAACTACTAATTTGTTCTAGGCACACTTTTCCATTTGCATTACCTGAGTTAGAATTCTACATTTTTAGATAACCATATTTTAGCACTGATTGGAATCACTGTCAGTCAATCACCTAATATATTTTTCCCATGGACCATTAAAAAATAGCACCCCTTTAATGTGTCTGAAATAATAAGGAACATAGTACCTATAAGTGCTCTCATAGCTCTTACCAATGATGGAGTTTACTAATATGAAAAGCCGCCATTACACAGGTCATACTCAGACTTCCAGTTAGGAACATACTGTAAACTCAATAACTCAAAAATCTCTTCAAAAATTATTCTATAACGCATAAATATAGCAAACTGTATTTTATTTTTTAACATTTTATTTTTCAAGAGGCAAAGTGTTTGCATGATTTAACAATAAAATACACAAAAGAATTTATAGTAAAGTCACCCCTCCGGCTCCAGTAGACAGCTACGTGCCTCCTTCCACAAAGATCATCCTGGGTGGTTTTGGTCTTATGTTATGAATGTAAAAAAGCACACACACACACACACACACACACACACACACGGATGAAGTAATATGTACGCTATAATTTATTTCATTTTTTTCGCAGAATATGTTTTGTATAACAAGGGATTATATATCTCAGTATAGAAGAGAGGATGTTTAATGTATTCAACACAAAAAATGGTAAAACTTGAAGGCACTGAGTATGCTAATTACCCTGAGTTTATCGTTACCCAGTGTACATGTGAATCGGGTCACATTGCACCTGGTAAGAATGTACAAATGTTAAGTGTCATTAAAAAAACATGTTTTTAAAGGTTCTTTCACTTCCACAAGTGAAATTAAAGGAACTTTAGTACCTTTCTTTTTTCTTTAAACTACATTAATGACTATAGGTTATTTAACTGGTCCCTTAATGAGTGGCATTTAAGTTGCTTTCAACCTTTTCTATTACAAATTATGATGTAATAAATATTCTTTGTACATGTGTCATTTTACATATATACAAACATGGTTATAGAGTGAAATTTGGGGTTCATAGGGTGCGTGCCTTTGGAAGCTGGAAAATTTTGCAAAATTTTCCACTATAGGATTACAAATTTGACACTAGAGTTCCCTAGAGTTCCATAGTTCCCTAGAGTTCCTCTTTCCTCACACTCTGACCAAGGCATCCTAACAAATGTTATTTTAAGTGTGTATCCACTCCAAGGAAAATAAGGGAAACAACTGGGGGCCGGGAAGACGGAGGAGGCTCCAAATCAGAGCGTGTCACTGTGACGAAACTGTGGCTGCCATGGGAGGTAAATCCAGGCACCCAGGGATGTAAATTCTCACCCTCATCAGGTGATTAAGAAGAGACCTCCCTTGGTCGGAGGTCACGTGCCCATGAAAGGGTGGCCTGGAAACAACTTAGAGCCCACAGGGAGGACAGGATGGTTGTCAGTTTTGGTCTCTGCAGTAGGAGGCACATGAAAGCTTTTCCATGTTGGGATTTGAATGCAAGCCATCTGGATGGTCCAGTGACTTCCAAGCTTGAAAAATGTTCCTGGAGACTCCGCCTCTGCCTGTGATGTGGGGGTTTATAATGCACCAGGCTGTTGCCAAAAGCAACTATAGAACAGGCTGAAAGGTGCAAAGTAATTGTTTTCGATGATGGAAAACTGGCAGTGCAGGTCTGAGATCCCAGAGAGAAGAATCTCAAGTGAACTGGGTGCAGGGTCCTCTCGGGGGACCCCTCCAGAAAGCCGTGCAGGTGCAGGAGGACTCAGAGATGTGAGAAGACTGAGATGGGAGAAAGACAGCCTTGAGTATGGGTGGCATGAGAACCACAGAGAAAGGCTTTTGCAGGACCATGGCTCCCCAAACCTGTGCAAGTGTCCCCTGGAGTTTCAGTCTACAAATAATGAGCTGTGCACACACAAGGAAAGGCTCCCACAACCAGCAGAAAGTATCTACAAGGAAAGGAATGACTAATGAGAGCTTTGTTAAACAACCACTGGAGTTCATGCAGGGCTGGAAACCTTTGAGATGTCACACAAGGTGGACGAACCTCACGGAGCACCTCGGGAATTCAGTAGACAGAGTAATTTCCTCTCAATCCACAGAGGTGTCCAAGCTAGGGATTTAAATAAGAATGGAAGAAGATACCTAGCTGGGTCTGATATGTTTTCCTTCCTTTTTCATTTTGTTTTGTTTTAGTTTTTGTCATGGGGGGATTGAACCCAGGGCCTTCCCACTAAGCTACAGCCCTGGCTGTTTTTAAATTTCAAGACAGGGTCTTGCTAAATTGCGCACGCTGGTCACAAACTTGTGATCCTCCTGCCTCAGCCTCCTAGATTGCTGGGATTATAGGCACAGACCACTATGACAGGTGATTTGGGATGTTTTCTAAAAATATGCACAATGAATGGGAATTTCATGCAGGTACGAACTGTCATCCCACATCCTATATATTTAGTCATAATTATTTTCAGTAGTCTGACAACTAAAAATTATTGGTAGAAATTCTTTCTTTTAGTAACTTTCTAGCTGAATTTCCTGATAGTACACAGAAGCTCTGACCACTGGGTATGAGAGGATGAGGGCCTCAGTTTTCCACAGATTTAAATAAGATGTGCTCCGAAGTCCACGACTTTGTGCAACACGAGTGGCAGTAGCTATGTTGGTTTCTTTCACACGCCCTTTTGTTGCACCAAGTCCCATTGCCATTGTCAAAGAGGAGCTTAAAATAGGACAAATAGAACGTATAAAGATATCCTTGGAAAAGTGCCACGTAGAGCTATACATACTTCTCAGGGAGGCCATTTTCAGGATATGACAGTCAGTCTATAGTTTCAGTATCAAGGTTTTTCTTTCAGTGATGTGACAATACTTGGTTGCACCTTTAGTTTCTTAGGCTTTTCAATGGAATACTGAAGTGAGACATAGGAGAGCAATGTGCCCGTATGATAAGTGTCCCTGTGTATGGTGATGTTAGCTTAATATATTTATAAATGCATATAGGTTTCTTGCCTCATGTGCAGTCTTCAGTCATAGGCAGTAAAGGGATATTCCTTCAGTAGAAAGTTTTAGAAACAACTTGAAAGCCTTTTAAGGAGAAGAAAGACATGTGCAAAAGAACAGGAGGAAATAGCTTTCTGTATTGTTTGCAGTCACCTGATTATCATTGGCCTCATTGTTTAATGTTTATATTTAAATATGTATTGCAGCTCTGACATCCATACCTATACTTTTGGAGATGCATATAGTATACCAGAACATTAATCAGACCAAGAAAAGATAATAGTATGCATTGCTAAAGATTTAATTAGGTATAATCAGGACTTTAAAAACAACATTTTTCACTCGTAATTAACATGAATCATTGTACTTTCTAAAGTTTTGAAGAAATCAAACCTGCTACATGTTCAGTTCTAACATTACTCAGTGAGCCAAGTAGGGAGATTATTTAGGTAGTAAGCATATTAGATATTTATAAAATTACGTTTCTGTCAGTTAGCATTTTCCATAGGAACAGCACGTATATATATATATATGACTACGCTCTCCAGAAATTTAGTTTTTCAGGAATTAGCTCACACAGTTGTTCAGGCAGCAAATCTGAAATCTGTAGGGCAGGTTAACAGGATAGAAGTTCAGGCAGAAATTGATCTACAGCTTAGGCAGAGTTGCTTCTCCATCTGTCCATCTGTGAAACTAGAAAATAAGTTATCTCTTCCAAAATAAAATGTCGGGATAGGGCAGGACAGTGTGACTGCTGATTGTGATGTATCAGCTTGGTGGGATTAGGAAACACCAAGCAGATTAGTAATGCACATGTCTGGGTGTGTCTGTGGCATAGCTGAGGCAGTGAACTGTGTGGGAAAGACCCACGTCAGTTGTGAGAGGCACCGATAGGCTTGTCACCTGGATGGAATAAAAAGAAGGAAGTTGGCATGTGTCTGCAAAGCTCCATTCTGCTTAACAGTGGTGTCCTTTGCTGCCATTGTCTGTACACATCAGTCTACAGTTCTCCAGCCTTCTCACCAGCCTCAGACCTGGGACGCTCTGGGCAGCTTCTGGGCCTTTTATCTTGGGCTGGTGCTGCATCCTTCATCCCTCGAGATCGATGACTTCCAGCTTCTTGGACTCTGGCTTTCCAGTGTCCAGATAGGAGCCGCTGTTGACTCTCCTGCCTCTGACCCAGTAAGCTACCAAGTAAATCTGCTTGCATAATTGTATACATATATGCGTTTAATTCAATTGATTCTGTTCTTGTAGAGAACCCTAACCAATGCAGATAGCTATTCCTATTCCATTATGTACCGTGTCATAGTTCTGTTCAACATAATCTGGGCTTTTCCTACTATGTGCCTCAAAATTCCAAAGTCTAACCATTCCCCTTCCCCATTTTTAATATATTTGTCACACAGCACCCCACTTTTCAGAACCAAAGTCTGTATTAGTGCTCTAATGCTACTATAAGAAAGTGCTCCAAACTAGGTGATGATGAAGGCAGAGACTGGAATGAGCATCTACAAGCCGAGTGTCATCAGAGGTGGCCGGCAATGAGCAGCAGGCGAGCTTCGTCCTCTTGGCCTTTGGAGGGAGCAAGGTCCTGCTGACACCTTGATTTTGGACTTCTAGCCTAGAGAACTGTGGGAGAATAAATTCCTGTTGTTAGACCACTGAGTTCAGGTTTTCTTTTAAAACAGCCAGCAGGAAACTAAATAGGAAATTAATATACTGTTAAGCCTTGTTTTTCATTTTATTCTCTTCTATATTTAATATGCTGTGCTTTCCAGTAACTTCCCCTTTTCCCTCGAATTTTGACAGAGCATTATATTAATGACTGCATTATCTGCTTTTTTTGTTTCCTTTTCTAATCGCTCATGTGTAGTAGTGTACTCATGGCTTGGCATTTCCCTCAATTCTTTTCCTATTATTCTTGTATATGCTCTGTCTTTCTAATGGGAAATCCCCTTGTGTGTTCAACTCCTGGTTCAATCAGGCTAAAGACAGAAATTGTTCCTATGGAGATAAGTTTCAGCAACATAGGCTCTACCAGTAAGTCTGCACAATTGCAAATATCACATTGATTTACTCATTAAATATTAATTTTGTGCACACCCTGTTCCAGATACCATGCAAATATCTACATAGATGGGTTTAGAATGTTTAACCAATGCAAAAAAAGGTGCAAGTTGTGTCTGCCATGGAAACACCCCAGTGACTGTCTTAGCTTGCCCAGAGCCAGTCCTCTCGCAGGTAGCTGCTGTGCCAATGACATCCCAGTGCTTGCTTCCTTCTCTTTCTTACTGGTCCAAGAGAGAACCTCGCAAGACCATAGCTCATTTGCTACGTCCAAACCCAATCAGGCAGTTTGTTTGAATTCTCTGTGCTGCATTGTAACAGCTTCAAGAGGTCTATGATAATGCAGTGCCTCCTGTTGCCTCGCACTGTTGTGAGGACAGCCTTGCCAGCCCATCTTGAGGAAACACAACAGGAACAACTCATGGGGAAGGTATGTTAAGCAGTTACTTCTACACCTGTGGAAAATATGCCTACAGTACCTGTAACCAGCTTGAGCTGTATCTTTCCTGCCACCTGACTCCAGTCTTCTTTGTAATTATTTAGGAATTGACAAATAGAGTTTGAGTTATTCTGATCCAGTGTTTCTTGGTAGACGATGTTGCGGGAAAAGTGCTTTGCTGCCATGTAAGTAAAAGGGTAAACAAAGGCCAGCTTCCACGAGGACACAGGACAGATCATGTTCCACCTCTGGATAGGTGTGTCAGAGGTGTTGCTGGGGCTGGCTTCAGGTTCCTCTTGTTTCTTCCCAGTTACTGATGAAGGACACCTTTGGATTTGTCCTCTACTGTTGCCTGGAAACACGGAGGGAGTCGCAGCATTTAGCTTGTTTTTGTCACAATCTGTGGCTCGATGTGGTTCAGAGTAAGTTAACAGGTAGATATGCCTTTGGGACCTCTCAATTTCCCCGAATTTACCCTGCTAAGGCAATAAGATAAAGTCAGCCTTTGGTTTGGGTTCCATTTCTACAACTTAGTGGCTCTCAGTTGTATTTTGTTTTTTGCCAAATCTATCTCTCTGAGGTTCATTTCCTCATGCTAAACTGAGGAGAGTGGGATTAGGCCATGCTGAGGTGAAGAGTTAGCACTCGGAGGGCTCACAAAGGAGCTCTGATCATCTTTCCATCCCCTACTTATGTTTATTGTCCATGGCATTTTCACATTTTTAAGTGGAATTTGGAAGTAAAGGACAAGGGCCATTGGCTACTGAAAAGGAAGTAAAGCATGATGACAGCTGGTAGACCTTATGAGCACATTTGCTGTTCTCGACGTGCCCAGCATTTACAGGTCCACAACACTGAACTCAGCCCCCGTTCCTGGACATTCACTTTCCAGTCAGTTCTTCTTTCAACTACCTTTCTCTCTTTTCTTTTTCTCTTCTTCTTCCCTCCCTTTTTCCCTCTTTCTCAAATCTTTTTCCAAACACACCTTACAACATATATAAATAAGCAATTTCTCACTTCCAAAATTGAAAAAGACAATGTGATGCTGTATGAAGAAGACTGTAGTATCTTTGAAATATATATATATGGATTTAAATTCTATTTCTGCTACATAGTAGTTTTTTGACCTTGAAAATGTTACTTATCTCTATGAATTTTAGTTTCCTCACTTAACAGCGTGTATAATTTTATTGGTCTGAACTGGTTTTTGAAAGTAAGAAATATATAGCACAAAATACACCTGAAACATCCTCTATCTGAAATCTGAAAGGCAAAATGTTAGCTGTTACTGAAATTATTACTAATAGTATAAAGATATAAACTATTTTAACTGAGAGGTTTTTGAGACAAAAACCTTCCTGATTTCTTCTTCTAGAACAATAGATGGATGAGGAAGAAAATCTAATGAGATTTTGAAAATGGAATACTAGGTATTAAAATATAGTAGATATTAGATGCTAGGTATTAAAATATATTAAATTAAATATAATTAAATCAAATATATAAATTAAATATAATTACATATGTTAATATAATTAAAATAATTCTAGGTATTAAAATATATTTTACTGCTGGTTTAAATGGGATATTCACTAATGATTCCATAGAAACATCAACTAGACCAGTCTAAAGCAAATTTTAATATGGTTATAGAACTTACTATATGAATTCTTACTATAAGAATTATGAACAATTAAAAAGGAATATATTTTATAAGAAATGATATTAGAAAATTTAGCTATACCTTAATAAAATCCTAGCTAGCTCTTTAAATTATAGGCTGAAAAATATAAAACTACAATAACATATTGGAGAATTAAAGTAACTTGCTCAAAATCCCAGCCAATGAGAAGTATAGCTGTAAAATGTAACTGTAAATTAAATCCAATATCCTAACCACTATGCCATATAACATAAAACTATATGAGAATATATTATGAAGTTATAAAGACTATTAACTATGTGTGCATTATATCTACAATACACACAAGGATATACATGTGTATATATGCACACATATTTAAAGTATATATTTGCTAAAGCAAAATGTTGTGGTAATAGATAAAAATTTTCCACAGTGGGTAAAATTGCACTTTTATTTTATAGGATTTTCTTCATTTTCTTTAAAGGACATTCATTACTTTTATAACCAGAAGAAAAAAATTCTAAAATATTTTCTTATCTATCTATCTATCTATCTATCTATCTATCTATCTATCTATACATCTATATACTGGTATGTATATACCAATCCATATCCATACCTACATCTACATCTATAGCTATAGCTATCTACGTCTACATCCCTGTGATTTCTTGAAGTCAACTATCCTCAGTGCTCATGGAGCGTTCTCCGTCGTGGCCATGCGTCACGCGAGATAATCAGCTACGTGGTGACAGTCACCTGAGCTCACTCACCAGTCACCTCACACCAGACTTCAGTTCATCTCCCTCCCATGCTTTCATTTCCCCAACTCCGTTAAATAAATGTCTTGGGCACAAAGACATGTTTATCTCTATTTTGTTATCATCCTTATTTTTCGTACTTAAAATCTTCAGGCTATACTATTCTTCTGGAAATACTGATAACAGAAATCTGAATATTCTTACTCCCCAAATTAGAAAACCTCAAGCCCAGCATGGTTTGGAGACCATTTCACGGAGTGTTTAGATTAAGACATTAATGTCTCAGAGGCTGGCTGGGATTTATTGTGCAGTTGCTATCAATCTAGTGACTCAGTTTGGAAACAAACCCAAGGAAGCTTCCAGTTCCTGCCTTGGTACTGAACTAGCATAGGCCACTGGGTCAAAATTAAACCTGGAGAATCTGGAGAAGCCAAAGAGATAATAGCCTATGAAGATCTTCAGGCTGGTTTGAAATCCAACTTGAGCCATGTTTGTGAGGGGTGCGAGGGGTGTGTGTGGGTTGTTGTTTTTTGCCTGTAAGATTGACAGCTGGATCCCATGACAAATGGTAGCCGGAGTGAGCAGAGAGGAACTTGGTTGCAAGAATGCTTCATCCTGGTCCTGCCTTGGAGAAATCACTGTGCTGAGAGAGACTTCATCTTCCAGCGTGCACAGCACGGAGATGAGCTGCTCACCTGTGGTCTTCGGGGGCTCAGACCCATGCTGGTGGTTTGAACGAGCTATTGATAGAACCAGCACTCCCTGTTTTGCACGTAAATATTATTTGCTTCATTCTGTACTGTTAGTTTACACACAGTGCCTAGAAGCTAATCAAAAATCACTGGACAGGAAGCAAGAAAATTTGACCAATTTGCCGATATAATGTGGAAGAAGAAAGCAGCATAAAGGAAGAGGAGCTGTACTATCAGATATTACGACGAAATAAGCCTTAGTGCTATAGTTGTACAGAAATTTTTTTTTTTTTTTTGTGGGTACCGGGGGGTCGACCTCAGGACCTCGCGCGCCAGCAGGCGCCTGTGCCACTGAGCGATATCACCGGCCCCTTTTTTTTTTTTTGTATGTGGGATCCGGGTGTCGAACTCGGGCCCTCGCGCTTGCCAGGCAGGCGCTTACGCCGCTGAGCCATCTCACCGGCCCCAGTTGTACAGAAATTATAAGGGCAAGAACCAGGTCACGTTGGACTAAGAACAGGCGTATTACCCAATGAATGGAACAGTGGTCGCAGATCTTACCCAGGATGGCAGAGTCTTTCTACACAAGATGATGAGTATTACACAGCATGTAGCAACACAACCAATTTATAAACAATAATATAATAACAAAAGAGCACACGGAAAAACTCCATGCCTCTCATTGTTCCTAAACCATTTTCTGTGACCCACTGTCTGACCTAAATATGTTGTGTCTCAGTAAAGAGCAGGGAGACCAAAGTCACTGTTAACTAGTCTTTGAATTATTTACAGAGCTGACAGTTTAGATCTCAGTAAACAGCTTTCAGTACTTTTATGTTAAATGTTAATTACAGCATTTCAGGCCTCAAGAGTTAATTGAGTTGGTAGTCAGAGAATCTAACATTTACTTTATACCGACCACATGCTGTGTGGAGGAATGGGAACCTGCTCTCTGGGGACTATTGGACTAAAGCAGTATTATTTTCCCTTAGCAGCACTGCACAGGGGTCATCATGGAAACACAGCAGACCTCCTGAAGAGCTCGGGAACAGTGCGATTAACCGTGGCCTCTTTGTGGTAGTTACTGTGCTGCAACTTGAAGTTCTCTTAGAGATTTGTCACGATCGTCTTTGAGTCAAATGATGGAAAATGCACACACAGGAGATTCTGTCGTGGGAAGGAGTGACTTCACAAGCGATTTGTGTTGTAATTGTGCAAATCTGGCTATCTTTCTAAAATAGGCAGATGCTCATATTCTTAATATGTGCCTTCCTGGGAGTCTCAGTATATTCTTGGGATAGGCAGGATACCACGGATTTTTACATAGACCATGAAAGAATTTTTGATTTTGCAATAATAGCCCATTTTTCTAATACCTTCTTTGTGCAAATATACCTGCAGATGTGATCATAGTAATACCTAATGTTGAATATTTGCTAGGTTTTGAGAGTTTTACATGTAATGCCGGTAACAACCTGATGAGATAGAAACTATTGTTACTGTTATTTGTAGGTTGAAGAATCAGAGGTACAGAGAGGAAAATAAGTGGACCATCTGCTGTTAGAATCCACATTAATTCCTTTGTTCATGCTTCTAACTAACATGCAAAAACAGGGCAAAGGGCATCCCAGAAAGGGACTAACGTACAAACATTGTAATCTGGGAAAATGGTGCTGTGTTGTTTTAGGGGCTAAATGGACAGCAGTGTGGTTAGGGTGTGACATCAGCAAGGAGGATGTGGTAAGCAAGTGAAACTGGAAAGGAAGCATGGTCGAATAATTGAGGAGCTTATGATAAGAAATGTGGGTGTTGTTCTCAGAACACTAGGAAGCCACTGATACTGTTTGTTATAAAATGTCTCCCAAAGGCTCATGTGTTTGGAGGGTGATTGGATCATGGGGTGCTATACTCATCAGTGGATTCACCCCTTGATGAATTCATAGTTGAATGTGCTGTTAGGAGGTGGAGACTCGGAGGAGGTGGGTCACTGGGGACAGGAGGTGTCAGGTGTATTGTCGTCCCTGGGGCCTTCCTCTCTGTCTTTCTTCCTGCTCTCTCTGCTCCTGCCACATAATGCAAGTGGCCTCCTTCTGCCAGGCCCTTCTGCTTTGTTCCTGCCTCAGAGCCAGCTGACCATGGAATGAGAGCCAGGAACCAGAATAAATCCTTCTTCCATTTAGCTTTGTATGTCAGCTATTTTGTCCCAGCAATGGAAAAGCTGACTGCTACTGTCACAAATTCTCAGTTTAAGAAAACTGAAACACTCTTGTAGTTATGTGGAAAATGGGCTGGCTGCTTCATGGTGTAAACACATTTTTATAGAACATCGCCTCATCCTTTTGTTGACATCCTCTGTGGCTGCTTTCGTGCTATAATGGCAGAGGTGCGCGAGTGTAACGGGGACAGTAACCCTAAAATATTGACTGTCTGGCTCCACCTGGAGAAAGTTTGCTAATCCTGTGCTAGAGGGTAAAGTTGCAAACTTTAAGAAACTATCTCATTTTTCAGTGAAGAGAAGATAGAAAGATGGGTGTAAAGGTGAAGAGTGGACTGATTTCAGGTATGCTTTGAAGGTATTATCATAATCAGTAGCCCTTACATTGCAGAGACTGTGGCAGAAATGTCAACGCTTGGCTACCACAGATCGGGACTTGATTCAGCAGTTTGAGAGGAGGCAGTGTTGGGGAGCGAAGCTCTGGCCTCTGCATTTCCAGACATCTCCCCAGCATGAGTTCTCAGATCCCACTTTGATATCCACTTTTCTACATGGGTTTTGGAAAAGTGATCAACAGTGGAGGGAATGTCAGGGCCTAGAGTGATTTTCCAGGTTTGAGGCTTGAGGATTTAGGTTTATGGTAATGGCATTTTGTGCAATGGGAAAGGCACAGGAAGGAAAACATTTCAAGGAAAAAATAAATCTAAATTCATTCTGGGCCATTCTGAGTTTCTTGGGAGACATTTAAGTGAAGATGAACTGGACAAGGGAGAAGGCACATGGGATGAGGTTCAACTCAGGGTGAGCACCACTGGACTTAAGCAAGGGGAATGAAAGGGCTTACAGAGGAGTCAATGTAAAGAAAGAATACAGGGTGATTTCAAATGGATCCTTGAGGCATTCTCATTCTAGAAGGTGACATATGGGAGCCAATCAAGCAAATTAAAAGTGAAATAGAAATTATCAACTGGAGACACGGGAGGAAACAATTCCATGATTCAAACAGCCAGTGTCATTTTCATAGAAAAGGTTATTGGGTATCTTCTTAGATGGCCTCCAGCCTCTACACTCTTCTTCACACTGCAGCTACAGAGAATTTTTTTTTTTTTTTTGAGACAAGGTCTCACTCTGTAGTCCAGGCTGGCCTTGAACTCACTATGTAGCCCAGGGTCTGGCTGAGAACTCATAGCAATCCTCCTGCCTCAGCCTCCCGAGTGCTGGGATCACAGGCATGCACCACCATGCCTGGCTAGAGAAGTAGTTCACAAAGCAAATACGGTTTGATGAAGTTGCTCCTTCACTTGAAGATTTCAGTCAATAGCCTTCATAGCTGGACTCTGAACCATGTGATAATACAGCTGATTTGGAAAATTCTTTCCAAGAATTGAGGCAGACGGATCACAAATGGCAGACAGTTTGGTCAGTAGAACAGAGCCATGGTTACTGTTTCCCATGGCAGGCTAGGGGCCTTTCCACAGGCCACAACCCTAGGTAGTGGTCCTGGCTTAGCACTTGGTATTTACGTCTATGTCTTGCTGAGGCCACCGCAGTGCATGATTTCAAGATGTCCTGATCTCAAAGCAGGAAGTGTGAGTTGCTCTCCAGTAGTGACAGAAACCATTAATGTTCCATGCTATGTGCACTGCCTATTGATTTGTTTAATGTCCATCAATAAATTGTAATCACTTTAAGGACAAGATCTTATCTATCAACTGTTTCGCTAGCACGCAACACAGTGTGTACAAATACATGACCAAAAATTATTACTAAATGCGTAAGTGCAATTGCTAAGACAAAATCGTTATTTCACTTTTGTTTATACCTCGAAAATGTATTGAGCACGTGCTTTGTGCTAAGAAATATGCTACTTCGTGGGGGTGAAGTAACGAAGCCGAAACCCACACTCCCTAGCGCTGTGAAGCAGGGGACTCTCTGTCAGTCTGGTCACTTCTATCCGAAGTGCTGCCTTGAAACCAGCTCAGTCCAGCTCAGTGCTCTGCAACCCAAGTCAACTCTGCTCATGCCTGATTCAACGCAAAGCAGTGCGACTCAATTCAGCACATATGATTGCAAGCAGTTACACCACCATTGAGCATTTCATGTGTATCAAAGCCAGATGAGCCTAAGAGAGGAAATGTTAAATAACTTCTAAGACTTCCACAGAATGCGCTGGAAATTAGGCAACCTTAGTGAGACATGAATTGGGACATTTATGAATGTTCTAGATAATTTCACATTTCTCAAAGTAGAAAGAAATGCTGGCTTTACCATTGACACAGAAATGTCATCTTTTTAAAAAGGACTTAAATAACATAGATTTTCAACATATACATGGAAATTCAGTTTTTCAGAATTAAAAATGTAAAAGTTAAAGTTAAGAAGTAATCAGTTAAAAATTGACTATCTGTAGCCCAGATCCGAAATTTTAAGTGTATGTGATTCAGCGGTTAGAAGTATTTTTGAGTTTTGAGAATGTTATTTGTTTTATGTGTTTTAGCTCCAAGGAGTATAACCCTTTAATTGGTGTGCTTGCGTAGCTTGCAGTTTTGAGTAAAAGGATAACCCGGTTTATCTGGCTCTCACAAAGCTCTGACACTGAGCAGCGTCTCTAGCACAGGGTGCTCCGGTTCAGGGGGCGGTTTCACAGTCTCCCAGGATCCAGTTTGGATCATTGCTTAACAACGGGCTTCCAAGTTTCTGAAAAACCAGGAAACTGGTTTTATATACTTGTTTCCTCTACCCTTGCCCAATCCCCCTAGTATTTATCCTGCTCTGCTATCCTACATGGGAAGTTACAACTTATTTACCTTTCTCTCAAAATCTGAAATTTGAGCTTTGTCAGTCCAATAACGCAAATATTTAATTACTTTCTTACCATGTGCCAAAGGAGGATTTCATTCTTGGCTTGTTTTCTTTTTGCTTTCCAGCATCCAAAACAAACTTGGAATTTATCGAAAAGGCATATTTAGCTTTTCTTTTTGTAACATAAAATAAACAAACACAACTGCTTGTTCCTCACATTTCAGATTTGTTTTCTGCATCCTTCCAGACTAGACTAGATTTCTTTATAATGTCCCCCCACTCCTTTGGGGGTTCCTATTATCCTGTAATATAAATTGCTTCACTAATTACTGGCCTTGTATCTAGACGAAAAGGTTGGTGGCAGTGGGGCGGGGATGAGCATCTATCCTGCTAATCTCTGCATTTCAGAGCTGGCACATACTGGGGACCAAAGAATATCTGCTGAAGAGTCCCTGTGAAGCCTGAAGCGTGTCATTAGTAGAGCTTTGGTTCCTTGCATAGAGACGTTTGGGAGGCATCTCTTGGAATAGCACTGCATTGAATTTTCTTGCATTCGAGGCAGCAGTTTGGCAGCGCTTCACAACCGCACTCTGTGATCGAAATCGGAAGCTAAATGCAGGTCTGTCTCGGGGGCAGTGCAGCAGGCTGTATTCCGAGCCAGCTCTGTGCGTGGTGGGCAAATGAAGTCATCCCCTCCTGGCTCACGCCAGTCACCTGGTGCCCTCTTCTCTGCTTACCTCCTCCTCCACCACAAACCCCAGCCGAAGCCCGCACTGCCTACACTGGGAATTCCAAAGATTCAGCACTTGCCTTCGGGCTGAAATAGGCATTGTACTAAGAAGTGCGGGAAACTTCTGTAAAAAGTAAGTTACTTTGTCAGTTACACGTTAGTAAGAGTTTTGGGGTGACTTGTAGGGTGGTTTTGTATGCAGAAAAGTCAATTCAGTTTTACTTTGTTTTAAATTCTTATTACAGTTATGAATATAAGAACCTATCTTCTCTTTTACGAAAACTTTGTTTGAGTTACATTTCATATTATTCTACTTAAAATTTAGCAAATTTTACCAATCATTTAATTGCCTTTGGAAAATATTTGGTTTAATTTACAATTTCTAAGTACTTGAGTTCTGAATTAATAAATAAACTATTTCAAACTATTTAAATAACTTTTTTCTATCTGATCATTTGAACCTACATGATGAAAATTGAATTCTTTGAAATGCTCCAAACTCTACATAAATCACAAATGTAGAACAATATGGCAAACTCTTTAATCTAATATACCAAAACCTCTACAATATCCCTGCCATATAAAGCAACAAATACACCGAGATTACTTAATGAACACAGATAAATGCTATGGATTTGATTCTCAAACATTTCCATGCTTCTAAATTCTCCATTGTAAAGGATCTGTACCCACAGCAATATACAAAATTTCACACAAGTTGGGAGGATCCAGCCTTGCGTAATTCTGAGGTGACTTTATCAGAATGCAGGAAGCTATCATTTTAAGGACAAAACAACCCACTGAACGGCTGACAGGATCTTGAGTTCACTGAACTCTGTCATGAGCAGAACTGGTCTGAGAGGATACAACCAATTCTCTACTCCATGTGTCTCTGTTGGGTTGGGGATTTCTCTGTTTCTAGGAAACAGAAAGGCCTGTTTAATCTAATGCTAAAGACTTTTAAGTTCAGTTGGAACTTTTTTTCCTTTACATTTTTAGAGTCCCACAACCCTAAGAAATATTTTTCAAATATCTTGTTGAATTCTCACTTCTTGAGTCACAACCTCTGACATCATCACTTTGGCAATATTTTTCCAGAGGACTTTTTCACTGATTTAAAGGAAATATGGCATTTTCTGTTCAGATATTCATATGCATCTAGAAAAGGAAGTTATGTAGCTTCTACTCCTTGTGACCTCACACCTTGAGGGAGGATGAAAGAAGGTATCTGTGAGTAGCCCCAGAATACCAATGCCCACTGTCCCCATTTCTGGATAAATCGAGCCTGTCATGAACTTACAACACATCCATTTCTCAGGAAGATCTGGAGAAGTTAGAGCTACAGTGATGGCGAACCTATGGCGTGTGTGCCACAGCAGGCGTGCAGAGCCCTTTCTATTGGCATGCGAGCCGAGTGTCTGAGTTGTTTTTCCTAAATTAAAATCTCGGTATTCAGGTTTGCTTGTAGTGTTGGCACTTTGCAATAAATAAGTGGGTTTTAGGTTGCAGTTTGGGCCCTCGTCTCTAAAAGGTTTGCTGTCACTGACTTAGAATAAAAGCAGATGTGTCCTCTGAGTGACTTCTGACTGTTTTAGGAAGAGACACATAACTGTGCACGGTCCAGAGCAAGTGCTCCTGCTACAGAGTTTGCAGGCAGACAGAGTTCTGATTCCTGCTCAGTGCTGTCCCTGCTGTCCCTGGAGGTTACTTGTCACCTAGGCTGACCACCTTTGTTGTCAAACAGACCTTTGCAGCCAGCCTTCCAGGTGGGTGATTAAGATGGCACACTCCCCTTGAAGACTGCCCCAGGAAGACCCTCAGAAACATGGAGGGGAAAGCCAGAAGTAGGTTTTAAATAGCCAGAGAATATTAGTTTCTAAAGAAAAAAGAAATCGTTTGCTTCTGAGCTTTCCTATTATCAGATTGTTTTGGAGGGGTGATGATATTTTTTTTGTTTTCTGAGCATCTCTATAAATGAAGATTTTCACTAAGCCTTTGCTATCCCTCTCAAATTATTGCCAAAGTACCTTAAAATGACTTTAGACTTAGATAGCTTTGGCCAGCAGCCAGATAAAGCCATGTAAACTAAAATACCTATGATAATACAGAAAAAAACATTAAAAACGAAGTCTACTTAACAACTGATGCTACAAATCTGGTGTGAAATCTCAAGAACAATTGAGATAGATTAAAAAAAGAAAAGTCAAAAGGTAGCAACTGTACTCTATATCCTCATTTTCAGTATTGTCATAGGTTCACCAACAGAAAGTACTTTGGAAGAAATGCATTCTGGGACTGTGGAAGGTCTAGTGACTCTGATGAGAAAGAGCAGGGAGTAAGGGGTGAGGGTCCCTCCTGCTTAGAATAGGGCTGGCCATCAACAGTGAATCTGGCTGTGAGATTTACAACTGTAAATCTTTACCAGCCCCCAAATACACCTAAGACTGTATCTACTGAAAAGCAATTCTCATATTTCAAGAATACACACACACACACACATACACACACACACACAAAGGAAAGGATGAGAAAGTATACAGAATTATTTGGGTAAAATACACATGAAACAAGAAAATCTCTAAGGATAGCTTTTCCCTCTGAATCTGATAACTGGACAAATAGAGATTTTTTAAATTAATGATAACCATAAGCAATACTAAAACTAGAGTGGGACCAACACTTTTCTTATTTAAAGATATGTCATTTCAGATCATGCAAAAAATAATTCAATAATATTCTTTGTATATTCCTAGTATAGAAAGTCTTGGACAGAGTAGCAGTACAAGAATGACCAACTAGCCATCCATTTATCTATCTACCCATCTATCATCTGGACATTATCTTGCATATCAGCAGATACAGAAAATGAAAGATTATACAATTTTAGACAGACAATATAAGGGACAATGTATTAAATCAGTCTTTAATCTGATAAAGAGCATAATTTGAAATGATTATATAATAGCTGTCATCCTTTGTAATTTTTAATAACATTTTCTTAGACTTTATCCAGCTAAAATTATATTACAATCCAGAGGAAATTTTACTGAAAAGTAGTTATTATGGGAATTTATACTTCCTAGCTTTTACATATGAAATAAGCAAGAAGTAAGTACCTAGAGTCTTTGAATAATGTAACTATTTTACTTACATAAATTAATAAATTAATATAATTGACTTTCTACAGGTTGTTACTTTTTAAAAGAAAATTTTTAAGCGAAACATCACTTTCAATGACACAAGTCAAGTTACATAATATTACTCCATTTTGTGTAAATCCAGTAAGTGAAAATGGAAACTTTAAAAATTTTTTAGCTAATACTTAAAAATTGTACATATTTACAAGGTTCCATGTAGCATTTCATTACAGCTATGTATTGTTTAATTTTCAAATCAGGGTAAATCTATGTATTTTCTCAAATATTTGTCATATCGCTGTGGAAACGTTCGAAACTCATTTCTTCTAGGTGTTTTTGTTTGCCTTGCTAGATCGAACCCAGAGCTCTGCACATGTTAGGCAAATACTTTGCTGAGCTCACCCCAGTCCTAGCTTGCTTTTCTGCTCACGTTATTACACCACCATTGCAGTGTCTGTAATTACACTACAGTGCAGCGAAAACCAAAGCCTCTTTTTCCAGCCTAACCATAACTTAGTGCCCATTCGTCAATCTTTTCCCATCCTTCCCTCCTCTTTATTTTCCCCAGCCTCTGGTCACCCCTGTTCTGCTCTCAACTACGAGATCAGCGTTTTTAGATTCTCCGTGGGTGAGATTATGCAGTAGCAGCTTTTCTGTGCTTGGTTTATTTTACTTAACAAATGACTTTCAGTTCTGTGCATGTTGCAGCAAACGACAGGGTTTCAGTCTTTTGATGGCTGAGGAGTATTCCACTGTGTAGCCCTACAGAAGACACATTTTCTCCATCCACTTATCAGTTGATTGATACTTAGATTCAGGTCATATTGTAGCTCTAGTTTTATTTTGTGGAGACCCTCTTCCTGTTTTCCACAATTGCTATATAATTTTCATTCCCACATGCACCCGTGCTCTCATTTGTTTTCTTTTGTCATTTTGGTAACAGCTATTCTAACTGGACTAAGGTGGTATTGTATTGTGTTTTCAATTTACACTCCCCTGATTATTAGTGACGTTGAGCATTTTTTAATGTACGTGTTGGCCATTGTTTTCCTTCGGAAAAAAAGCCTCTTTGGGTCTTCTGACCACTTTAAAATGGCGTTAATCTTTTGCTATTTGGTTTTATAAATTCCTCATATATTTTAGATATTAAACTCTAATCAGATATATGGTTTGTGAATACTTTCTCCTAATTCATAGACTGCCTTTTCAATTTATTTTTGACTGTTTCTTTTCTGTGCAGAACTTGCTTAATTTGATGCAGTTTGGTTATTTTTGCTTTTGTACTTTTTAGTGTGATATCCAAAAAAGCATTGTCAAAGCTAACGTAAAAGGACATTTTTCTCCTTATGTTTTCTTCTAGGAGTTTTACAATTTCAAGCCTTATGTTTACATTTTTAATCCATTTCAAATTTATATTTATGTATGAGGAAAGGTAAGTACTCAGCTTCATTCTTTTGCATGCATATTCAGATTTCCTAACATTACTGGAGAAAGTTTCTTCTCTCATTCTGTACTGTTGATGTCCTTGCTGAAATTAAGTGACCAAATTTGAGGGTTTTCTTCCCTGGGTTCTCTATTCTGTTCCATCGATCTATTTGTGTTTTCGAGTGAGTACCATACTGGTTTTTCTTTGTGTGTGTGGGTACCAGGAGTCGAACTCAGGACCTCACGTTTGCCAGGCAGGCACCTAAGCCGCTGAGCCACCTCAACAGCCCCATACTGTGTTGATTACTATACATGTATAGTATAGCTTGAAGTCAGGAACTATGATGCATCAAGCTTTGTGCCTCTTTCTGAAAATTGCTTTGGTTGTTCCCTCTGTGTGTGTGGCTCCCTTCGGATTTGAGAATTATTTGTTTATATTTCTGTCATTGAAAAACGACAGAAAAAATTATCCTTGAAATTTTGATAAGGATTTCCCTGAAACTATACATCACTTTGAGTAGTATGGGCATTAAAACAATGTTAATTATTCTGATCCATGAACATGGGATATCTTTCCATTTATTTTCCTATTCTTCAGTTTCTTTAATCAGTTTTATGGTTTTAAGTGTACAGGTCTTTCATTTCCTTGGTTAAATTTATTTCTCAGTATTTTATTCTTTGTGGTGCCATTGGAAATAGGATTACAGTTTAAATATCTTTTTCAGATAGTTATTGGTATAGAGACGTGACTTTTTTGTGCATTGATTTTGTATTTTGCAATTTTATAGAATTTGTTAATTAGTCCTTACAAGCTTTTTAAAATTATTTTTTAGTATTTATGGTTTTCAACATACTAAATCTTGTCATCTGCAAACAGGAATAATTTGACTTCTTCCTTTGATTTGGATGGCTTTTATTTCTTTTTCCTTATCTGATTGTTCTTGCTATTATTTCCAGTACTCTGTTAAATAGTGGTGCCAAGAGTGAGTTTTTACATTTTTGCCAGATCTTAGAGGAAAAGTATAAGTTTTCTTCCAATTACTGGGTGTTAGGTGTGGGCTTTTCATAAATGGAATTTATTATGTTGATGAAGTTACCATATGTACTTATTTTCTTGAGAGTTTTTAAGATGAATGGATGCTGACATTTATCAAATGCTTTTTCTCTACCTGTTGAGGCTCTTATCTTTCATTCTGTTAATTTTCTGTGTCCCATTGCTTGGTTTGCGTATGTTAAACTAACCTTGACTCTCACGTGGACGTGGTGTATAATCTTTCTGATGTGCTGTTGAATTTGGTTTGCAAGTATTTTTATTGAGGATATTTACAGCTGTGTCCATTAGAGATGTTAGACCATAGATTCCTCGCAGTATATTTGTCTAACATGGGTGTCAGGATGATACTGGATTTGTAAAACAAGTTCAGAAGCATTCCTTCTAATCCTATTTTTTGGAAGAGTCTAAGAAGTTTTATTGTTAATTATGTTTTAAATGTTTGACAGTATTCAGCCATGAAGTCGTTTATTCTTAAGCCTTTCCCCATTGGGAAGATTTTGATTGCCTCTGTAGTCTCCTTGTTTCTTATTGATTTGATCAGATTTTCTATTTCTTCTTGATTCAAGCTTTATAGTTGTATGTTTCTAAGAATTTATCCATTATTTCTAAGTTATTCAGATCGTTGGCATAAAATTATTCATAATACTCTCTTGTGATCTTTTTATTTTGGGGGCACCCATTGTAAGGTCCAGTCTTTCTATTTTGATTCTATTTATTTGAATCTTCTTTCTTTTGATAAGGTTTCATTTATTTTTTATTTTTTCAAAAAACTTTAATTTTATCTTCTTTATAGTTGCCTGATTCTTTATTTCCATTCAAATTTTTATTATTTCCTTCCTTTTGCTAACTTTAATTGTAAGGTGTTCTTTTTCTTTCTTTCTTGGTTTTAAGTAAGGTTGTTTATTTGAGACCTTTTCTTTTTAAAACCAGCATTATCACTAAAAATGCCCCCTTTAGTACTGCCTTTGGTGACATCCATTGGCTGTTTTCATTTGTCTCTGGGATACGAAGAGCTCTCGGTTCTGTCTCTCTCCTCACATTACATTATATATATATTAATGCATCTGTCTATATCACATATCTACTCACATAATTTAGTGATAAGTATTTATAGTATCTTCTATTCTAAGGATACTGATAAATACGGATTACCTTACTTTACCTAGAACAGAATGGCCCGTACTTGGGCTGTTGAATACAACCTGTCCTCTCGAAGCTATTGGTCAGATTTGGGAATTGATTGTTCTTCACAACATTTTTTGACATCTAAATATGAAAGAAGCCATTAGACATATGGTGCCATAGTTAAATCAAAATTTATTCCAGCAGAAAATATTTCAAGATGCCAAAGAGCGCATGAGGAGTCTAGGTACAATACATGTATGTGCTACGGTGCTGGACTCTAAGTGTCTTAGGAGTCAGACCTAAGGCGCTCTGCTATAAGAGAGAGCAAAATCCAAATGTATTTAAAGTAATATATACTCTAACTTCTAGGGATATCACGTATGAGCTTAATCTCAGTAGTAGTAGTAGTAATATTAATAGCTAAGATTTAATGAAATCTTACCATATTCCAGACAATGTGCTTTACAGAGTATCTTATAAAGCCCCTCTGGAAAGATATTGTAAATGTCATCAATATTACAGAATTACAGATAAGAAATGTGAGGCTTAGAGAGGTGTGTGAATGTGCAACTGAAAGAGAGCAGAAGATATCTTAGAGTCGGGATAAGAAAATTGTGAAGTGTTCAGAATCCACATATGAAAATTAAAATGAATAATAATGACCATCTGAAGGATCTGAGAAATGTCACATCCAAATATCTAGAAAAGGTATAAAGCTCATACTTACTATTAGGAAAAAATATTTGAAAATAAAATTTTCTGCACCTTGTAGCCATCCTCATTTTGCTTGCTTTAGACCCAGTGACTTGTGATTTCACAGTAAGCAGGAGTTTTTTATGACGAGCTCTCTTTCTCAACCTCAAGGAAATCTGGACAAATAGGTTCAAGGCTGTTAAAAATAGACCTCCTGCCAGACCCAAAGACGTGTCTGCTTTGACTCCCTGGGGTACAGAAGTCATTGTTAATCCTACTACTGAGAGTATGAAAATCCTTTAAGATCATTTTCTTTCTCAGCAAGATATGACTTGGTCCCTTTTTCTTTCTGTCTTTTACTTACCAGAGCCACATGTCTTGGTATAGGAATAGTTTATTACTTGATTTTGTTGTCATCCTCAGAAGAGTACAATGAAATGGACCCTCAAATGTGCCTTCTGTTTTACTTTAACCTTTTATTATTAGCTTTGGTTTTCATCAATCAAATAGCTTTGTATAGAATTTTAGAATGGAGGAAGATAATTTTGTTGCAAGACAATTTTATTTTGAAAAAAGGTCATTAAATGCATACAGTTGTCTAAATTTTACTTAATAAATAACTGAATCCTTCCTCTATAAGCAGAATAATAGAGTTTCCTCTTGACATATACACACATACATATCTATATCTATATCTATCTATCTATCTATCTATCTATCTATCTATCTATCTATATAGTTTTGTTTGTTTATTTGTTTTTTGAGACAGGGTCTTGCTATTTAGTTCAGGCTGGCCTTGAACTCACTATGTAGCCAAGGCTGGCTTCAAACTCACGGCAGTCCTCCTGCCTCTGCCTCCCAACTGCTTGGATCACAGGAGTGCGTCGCCACGCCCTGTGCATATGTGTTGATACGTTGTCCATAAAGGAAGTAAATTTCCATTCAGTTAACCTATAAAATCAATACATAGTGGATTGGAACAAAAATGTGCATTGTATTAAATAATAAGATTATGCTACAACCTGATCGAATAAATAGCATTTCTAATGAGAGCTATGCCAATCGCAAATGAGGGTTGATTAATAATAAAAGAAACATAGGCGACAGAAGATGGCAAACAATGGCAGTGCTCCCCCACGTGGACTCCAGAGGAAGTGCCCAGGGAAATACACGCCCTGGACCAGTGCTTTCAAAGGCGGTGCCTAGATGCGTTGTAACCAGCACAGGATGTGGCAAGGCGCTTGTACCAGTATTTCAAGTGCTTTCTTCATTGGGTGAGTCTTGATTTGAAAAGTTGACTCAAATAAAAAAATATGCTTCTTAACGTTGATTTTCATCTGTCATAAGTTCGTTATGTTACTAGGACCCAGTAACAAGCCGAGGAGGCAGAAGTCCCTGGACCACCCTTTGTACCGCTTAGACCCTAAGTGTCCGGCCTGCCTCCCGTCAGATGCAGCCTGCCGCTTACGCTGGCCGCAGGAGGATTCCCAAGCAGCTCAGTTCCGTCCTCCTTTGTCCAGCCTTCCGTTCACACAGTGTTCTGTCTCCCTCTGGCATCTCTGCCTTGGGACCCTGTGATTATCAGGTGGTAAAGTGGTCCACAGTTTTGTGACAGCTGAGCACTGTATCCATCCTGGTCTTTCCGCAGTCTCCTCGTGGAAGTCCCTTCATCCTCTTTCCACTTCTAGATCTCCATTCCCTTTACTGCTTTTTCTCTCATAAAAGAGACTTCTTGCTTACCATCCTTTCTCCTTTTGATTTTATTCAATCTTTAGAAGGAAAAGTCTATATCTGCAAATTTGCACCTGACCTATTGCTCATTTAGGCTGATAACACTATTAAAATTTGTTTATCTTGCTATGTGGGCTGAGGAAGGAGGAAATATGCTTGCAGTGACCAACAAGACAACACAGAGAAGGGAAAGATCACAGAAAACACGTGGAGCTGTGTGGGGGACCACCTGGATGGCTGTCCTTGAGAGAAGAACAATTATCTCCACCTTGGCTGAACCTGGCCCTAATTCCACCTATTGATATGTATGGAGCTGGCTAGGACTTTTCCTTATCTCTTTAATTGGATTTAGGCAATGCAAATAGGTCCAGCCGAGGTCCTGATGTGTAGTCTTTGAAGCAAAGCGACAGGCCTGTGTTTCCCCGCCCTTTGCTCCCAATATACGGTTGAGCCTGGCGGGATGGAGAGCCGTGCTCCACGCTGTCGGCTGGGATCCAGCCTCGAGAAAGAGGCTATGACTTCCCAGGGCATAAAAGATTATACATCAGAGCTGAAGCACCGACCCCAAAACATTAGATACTATCTTGAATTGTGTTATGCAGATTACTCCTTCTGCATATACTTCCCTCTGCATTTGCAAAGGTGATTTTCAGGCCTAGCCCAGCTCACGAGACTCACGTACTTCCCGAGACTCACGTAATTCCCGCCACTCTCACAGTCACTCATCCCCGAGCCACTCCCCTCCTTCAGAATTAATAAAACCCGGGTTCGGCCCTGGGTTGTGGCCTTTGTCCCAGTAGCCACCATCTTGGCGGGACTTAGGACCCCTTGGCTCCCCACAACTATAGATATGCCTTAATGTCTTTATTCTCGCCGTGGGTTGCATTGGATGTGGTAGATTGGAATTAACTCGGTAGAATTCCAATAACTTCCTTTTGGATTTACAAATCTAACTTCCTGGACCGTGACGAGGACCAGGAAGGGCTCTCTATAGAGCTGGAGTTTATGATGCAACCTTGCTACAGTTTCAAGATCTGAAATATGTTTGCTAGTTTATTTATTTATTTTTTTGGTACCAGGAATCGAACTCAGGACCTTGCACTTGCCAGGCAGGCGCTTGTGCCACTGAGCTATATCCCCAGCCCCTGTTTGCTAGTTTAAAATAGTAAACTAATGACTAAATAAATTAATGCCAGAGGATATTATATTTCCAGAGCAAAAAAACTAGCTAGGAGACAAGGCGTTTATTTGTCTAACCTATGCACGTTTACTAAGGGCCTGTTTTAAGTACTGTGCTAAGCAGAATCAGCTACACAATTTATGAAACAAAAATGTGGGACTCTTTACTAAAAATCTCAATACTGTAACAGTGGGGCCTCAAGCCAAATGCAGGACCTTCCTGCATGCAGGGTTCTGAGCTCCTGCAGTTTGCATGCTCAAGAGGCTGGAAGGAAACAGCTCTTCTCATGGAGAAGATTATTGAACAACTTAAAATGTGACACTTACAATGACGTAGGTGGCAGGAGCACTTACCATGGCTTAGTGGATCTGAGAAGATTTCTCAGAAGTGACGTTTAAGCTGAGATCTAAAGAATGCTCTCCATGCAAAGGGAATACCGATGAGTTTGAGGAACTTAAAGATGTTTCATAATATTGGAGGGCATAATGCATAAAAGAAGGGAAATGAGAGAAGATATTTTGGAAGATTTTATTTTTATCTTAAACAGTAAGATGAAGGCTTTGAAAGGTTTAATAGGAATGTCTCACCATCTTTAAAAGTAATTTAGATTACAGAGTAGAGGAAAATGTCTTGGTGAGTTCAGGGGTGACACTGAATGGATGTGCTGAGAGAACTTGGGATGTTATTGCAAAAGGCCAGAGGCAACATGTATTCCAGTAATGGCCACGGGGAAGGGGAGGAGGGTACATCATGTGAGATATTTCAAGAAGCAAAATTAATTGTACAGTGGGGGTAAAAGCGGGGTGGTATCAAATCTGCACTGTTGAACTGATTGTGCTGTACTGAATTTGTGGGTTACAGTTTTATCTCCTTCCTCTAAACCAATTACCACTGAACTTACCCTTTTCCAAGAGACACATTCTCAAAGTGATTTTTGTATCCCGTACACAAGCATAATGCCTAGCATGGGTCCTCAATGATTGCTTCTTAGTGAAATATTTAATGAGCCAAATTCATTCTCTTTATCTTGCCTTCCACTTCCAAATGTTTTGAAAACAAAATATTTGTTCAGGAAAAAATATCTACTGGCACATGTAAAGTCTAATATTTGAAAATGCCAACCAGAAATAGCTAGAAGTAAATGATCATTTACTTTAGCCAAGAGGAGGCATTGTCTTAGTTACTTCCCTTGTTGCTGGGACAAAATACTGGAGAGCTGAAAATTAAGAGAGGAGAGGATTGTTTTAGCTCACAGTTTGTAGCACGTTCAGTCCATAGTCAGCTCCAAAGCAGGGTGGCATGGCAAAGGGGCAGGGCAGAGGAGAAACAGTTCATGGCACATGACAGCGGGAAGCAAAGAGGGATCAAGGGAGGAGGAAGGAAAATAGAGCCTTCCAGGCCAAACATGCTTCACCTCGCTACATCACGTTTAGCTGTAAAGTCATGGGTAGACAATCCACTGACGAGTATCACACCCCCATGAAATTGAGAGTGTGAAGCTTTGGGGGGACATCTACACATAAATCATAACAGGCATTGTGTCCAGCGCTGGTAATATGAAGACTAATGGCAATAGTTTCATAAATATTACTTGTATTTCTGGAATACTTTACAATTTTCAAAATTTTTACATCTATAATGTCATTTGAGGAATACATGACACTTTTCCCAAAAAGATCACAATCTAGGAGAATAGTTAGGTCTTGTGCACAGCTATATGATTAATCACTACAACAGGGAAAACTTTTGTCATGGTGCAAGTGGCCTCTAGTGACATGAAGACCACATCAGTTGAGTCGCTCAGGTTTGGATTATCTTGGTGTGGCAGGAGATCATGGTAGACGGAAAAAAAAATTAAAACTATTTTGCACCTTTTAGCTCTCTGAACTTGACACTATTTTACTCATTTTATGTAGAAAAAACTATAGTTTATAAATAGAGTAAATATAGTCAAGGGTCTCTCAGCTAATGATAGTGCAGCTAGAATTCAAACCCAGGAAGTCTTGCCAACCAGTCTGTGTTCTTAATTTGCTTACTCATTTGAAAAGTTATCCAAGTCTAAGGGAAATAGATTAGTACCCACAAAGCGTTGTAGTGAGGCACACAACACATCCTGGTGATTTTCCAAGAGGGACACAGTGCTGTGATTCTGAGAGGTCAGCAAAGAGGACCGTTTGGCCAGTCTTCTACAAGAACGAGAGGAAACACTAACTTTCTACACCAAATAACGGAAAAAATAATTCTACTCTTTAGTTTAAAAAATTTTATATATATATATATATACATATATATATATATCTTCAAAAATCCCAATTTGAGTGATAAAGTTTATGGTCAGCCTAGCTAAAAGAAACTTTAGATACTATTTAGCCCCAGACCCTTTTATAGTGGAGGAGAATACTAACTTTAAAAGAAAGTTTGAATGACTTGAAAACTTTGTCACCTTTTAACAGTCATATTCTGTCATTCCAGGATTCCCTACATTGGTTTGTTAATCTGTTAAAAACAAGAACAGTGTCTGCTCATCTATTTAATGGAGACACTTCTTAAGAGCCTTTATCTTTTATCTTTTAAACTCACTGCTATCTTACGTCTAAATCTGGTATTTTAAAAAGCAAATTATGTTTAATGAATCTAATCAAAGAAAGTGTTAATTCAACATGCATAAATCCATTAGAGGAATGGGACAAAATGATAGTCACTCTGTCAGAAATAGTAATTTATCACAATTATTCCCATTACTATGTAGGTATATAAAGTGCGAGCTAGAATTTTCAATTTTTAGATTTTAGCAGATAATTTTTGAAAATTTCTATTTCTATCTAGGAAATGATCTAATAAACTTTTGCTGAATTTTGATGGTGGTATTTCCAAGAATAAGTTGCTTATTTCAGATAGTAACTTGAAGACCATTTATGAAACAAGAAACCTGCATGAAAATTGGCACAGGACAGAAAAGCGTGACTCAGAAAGGTCACTGTGTCATTTTCTTGGAAGTTACTGCAGAAGGGAACGATTCTATGAATCATTTCAATGGGTGTTTGTTGCATCTCTTGCAAGCCTGACCTGAATTTTTATGGTCGATTTAAAAACGAGGTAATCTCCTAGAAGGCAGCTTTTATGTTAGATTGTTTTTAATACCTGTGGGAACAGACTTCCACTTCACCAGCCACATCCATGCCAATTTTAAAGGAAGTCGAACTTCTTCTCCTTTGAAGGTATCCAGCTCACAGCAGTGTCCTCAGCGGGTGGTGAGGGGAATTGTGTGTTCTTATCAGAGGCGTCCTTCTCTCCTGAGCTGACTGCTGAGAGCAGAGCGTCTTCGGGATGGGCTTGAGCTCTCCTGTTCATCACCTTGAGGCTTAGCAGTTTGTCTTTTGAAGGGCACTAGATGTCCCTTGACAAGGTTTTGTTTTTCCTAACTTAGTAAAACACTGAAGAAAAGGAACCGTTTCTTTGTGCTTTTTGCCGGTTTAAAAGATTCTTTGATAAGTTTTAGTCTCTGACAGAAATAATAATTTACCAGGATCCTCCCCATTACATTTCTTTAACTGAGCTTGACTTGGTTTTATGGGAACACTTCCAATTCTGCTCCAGTTTCACCTTGAAAAAGAAACTGAGTACTATTATTGCTAGGCATATCTGTGTCTTGGTATTGACTTGTGTGTTTGCAAAAAATAGTCGTAATTGAGTGACAAGTAGTTATTATGAACTTGTCTGTCAGTTTTTCACCGAAAATGCTGTCCAATAATAGGAACAATAAGAAAAGAAAAGATTGCATCCTCTGTTATAGTATTTTCCTTATACTATGGTGGATATATGCTCTAAAGATAAAGGACTTATAATAAGTAATGGGCCTCAGGCCAACCTTTCTTGAGGCTATTGGTATATACATGAAAGCCAGGAGTTATGAAATATTTTTATTATATATACCTTTATACTAATAAGTGCAATATACATACGAATGTGTGTGTATATCAGTATGTTTGTTATCATGAACACAGGGGTCTCATCCTTTCTAAGGATGAGGTCCAAACAGTGAGGAAGGGAGTTGATATTCTTTTCTCTCTCCTACTTGCTTCTCTGCAGGTGTAACACCTGTAAAATACATTCGAAATCTTCAAAGGAATTTAGTGGCTTTTTTCCCTGCCTCTAACTGAACCTGCTAATTTTGCTGCTAAGGCCAGGTCAGGGCTCTTTATACAGACAATGAGCATCCTGTTAGTGATGCGACCGTGCGGCTGCAGCATCAGAACCACCCTGGTGTTGGGGCTGGGGAGGTCAGAAACCCACTGGCTCTGGCATCCCAGATAGACAGAGCTGCTGTCCTTGGTCAGTTTGGTCAAACCAAACACCTCCTGCATTGGCCAGCTTGTCATCACCACAGCAAACACCTGAGATACTAAACTTACAAAGAGAGAGCTCCGTTTCGGCACACAGTGGCTTTAGGTCTGCAGCGAGCCAACACGTCAAGGCGGGAGCAGGAGGTAGAGCAAAGCCACTCAGCTCACGAGCAGGAAGCGAGGCAGTGAGGAGGGAGGGAGGCCCCTCCGTGGCCACAGCTCAAGTGACCCAAAGGCCTCCCTGAAGGCCCTGCCCCCCGAGGCTCCGACCCCTGCCCACAGCACCTTTGGTGGGGGCTTCCGTCCCTGGGTCCGCGGAGGATGCTGTAGATTTGAGCCACAGCGCTGCCTCTGGCCCGGCTCAGCGGACACACTGGGTTCCCTTCTGCCACTGGCAGGAACAAAAGAAGGAGGGCGGCTGGGCTGCTCGCCTCTGACCGCTTTGTCTTCTGCTTCTTCCAGGACGAACATTTTCAAGACTTCAACAAAGCCTGCGGGGCTTCTTGGGCATGAGTTACTGGAAAATTCACATCCTTTCATTTTCACTCCTCACAGAGACCTGTACATTATTCATTCATTCTCCTATCAAGGACATTCTTGGGCTGGTAAAAAGTAATCTGGGTCAGTTAAAGAAACATACTGTAAAAATGTAAAAAATAATTACTTGAGTTTAAAAAAGCAGACTAGTAACCACGACAATAGCAGCAGCAACAAGGAAACAGGGCAGAGCTGAAATACGCAGGGTTTCCATTGGCAACAGGATGAGACTTGACCTGCATGGTTTTAAGTGTGCAAAGCAGATGCTACGGGCCAGTAGGATGTAAAGTCACCTACAAGGGAGACTCCTAAATCCGGCTCCTCCTTCTCCCCTCCATGACCCAGCCGAGAGCATAAGTGTATTTTCAGTTCTTACACCATAAACAGTTAGAAAAGCTGGTTTTTCACACTCTACCCAAACCGACAAGGTGGTATCTCACAAACTTTTTCTGTGGTCTATCCATGGATGAACTGCAAGATTTTTTAAACCAGAGCCTCTGTAAAAGTTGTCTGATTGTTTTATGCGATTGCCTATATGTCCGCTGTTCTGAAAAAATTATAATCACTTTATCAAAGGATTTCGTTACTCAAAAGTAGTTTTTCTTTTTTTTTTTATGTGGGTTCCGGGAGTCGAACTCAGGACCTTGTGCTTGCCAGGCAGGCGCTTATGCCGCTGAGTCATCTCACCGGCCCCTCAAAAGTAGTTTTGAACCACTGAGACAATCGCAAATATCTCGTATCAGTGGCGATGTCGTGTATCACAAGCTGCACTCCCTGTGTTGCGCAGAAGTGATGCCCCGCAGCACGGAACAGCCAGGTGCGCTCTCTAGGGGACAGAAGCAGATGGCTGGACCTGGGGAGTGTTCCAGGACGTATTAATCGGTGATCACCTCTAACTAACTTGTCAAATTGTGGTCGTTTTGTGGATATTTATTCCTCCGCATCTTAGGGGCCCGGTTGCCACTAAGAGACCTCAGTTCAGGGTGCCCCCGGTTCAGCAAGGTGATCAGCGCCTGGATCCCTGCTCCTCAGAGGGTGCGGCCACCCATCGCTGCACATCTCTAATTGCCGCAAGATTCCCTTCATGCAGCGCTGCACTGCCTTATCCGGTTCCTATGAAATCGTGATAAGAACAGAAGTTATCCTTCACATGGAATTGCCCTCAATTTCCCAAAGTTCACATTTTCTTAGCTGTGACATTTGCTAGTGAAATGAAAGTTTAGGCTGCCTATCTGGCAGCCATCTGTGATTAGCTAATTGAATTGTTCCAAGGCGCTCGATGCCACCTTCAGAAGGATTTTCAGCTCGAACGACCGTGCCTCCCTTCAAGCTACTCTTGACCTCGAGCTGCTCTTGTTAATTTAGAGGGAAAAATACATAAGTGATTCTCCCACCCAGTTTAACCGTTACCCCTTCATCTAAGCCTTCTCATTAAAAGCCTCCTCGGAAAGTCACATTTGTTTAGTTCTTGAAATACTGTTTACTGTTGATTTTTGTAGAAATTGGAGACTTAAATCATAAAATCTTTTAAGAAAGGTTGACGCTCCCTGGAAGGGAGACATTATACAAGGCGGAAATCCAGGTCAGTAATATTCTCTAGGAATCTTTTCTTCTCCTGTCCTGCCTTTTCCGAGCATGAAGGAGGCCCAACTTTGGATCTGCCAGGAAACAGCAACCCTGAGTACTGCACTGAAAAGTCATTAACATTGTCTTATATTGTGTTTGATAAATTAATGGCTCTCCCTCCTGGGTGTATTTTTATTCCCATGGAGTGCAGGCAGTTTTAAAGTTTGCCTCCATCCCGCTATCCTCACCCTGCTCCCTCCAGCTGCTCTTACATCGATTCTCTGACTGTCAGCTGGTCCTCTTTTTGACCCTACCCTCGGTCATCATCTGGAGTAGAACTCACCTCATCTCTTGCAACTGTGCACTGCCTCATTTCTTTTCCTTTGTATTTGTCACTCTTTAGTCAGTTGAAACAGTGTTTTTCAAGCCATCAGGTGTGGTCCATAAATGGGTCATGAGATCAATTTAATAGGTCAGGATTAGCATTTTAGAAATTAAGTAGAATTGCCTAAACTAGAAAGAGAAGAATAGAATAGCAAATATCAGAGTGCATCTAACAGTGAGGGTATCAGCAACATTTGAAACTTTATTTTTCACTTGCAAGATGGAGGGGGACTGTGCAGAGGTCTCAAGGGGAAATATTTTTCCTGCCATTGGTCAAGGTTGAAAACACTGAGTTGAAATTCTGGATTAGAACATTCCACCACGTTCCACCCGTGGGGTTGGACCCCACGTACCTCCTAACATAACATATCAGAGGTTAGTGAGCTTTTCCACACAGATTGCTTTTCAAATCTGGCAAAAATATCTCTTGCTCCAGAAAAACATGTGCAGGAGCACAAGCTCAAAATAAAAGTGAGAGTATTCTGCACATAAAGCTCAGGGTGCTAAGCTTATTTTTCCAAAAATTCGAAACTTTCATTTCACCCCCTACCTTGCATTTTAGCTTGTACTTTCTCGTGGCTAACCATGTAACACGATTTGCTATTTCTGTCACCCGTGTCTTCTCCTCTCACCTTCATAGCCATCTCCCTGCTACTGCAAGCATAAGACAATTTTCAGAGTTGAGGCATCTGGCCAGACCTGCACGGTTCCTCCCTTGAAATCTTACCTCTCAGGGGTCGCCCACACATTAAGGTGAAGAGTGGGAAGTGTCCTCCCATTCATTTGCCTTTCTTTCCTTTGACCTGAATTTAGGTGTGTGTCCACTTAGAATGAAGCCTGGTAGGTAATGAGCACTTGTACAGTGTGCAGCAGACATGCTCCGAGCACACGGTTCTTCTAGAGGGTGGTTGTTTATTCTTAGGAACCAGCCATGCAGTAAGGTAGACACACATTATTACTGAACCGACAACCTGAAATTCCCTGGAGTTTCACAAAATGAAAACAGGTCGTACTTGCTCCTCCAATCCCAGCAATGGTTAAAAACTGCATTTTCATGCACACATAAATTACAAATGGAACTATGATAACTGATTACCCCCCAAAATGCGCACAAATCATTTGTAATCCTGCCCTGGAGTGCTGCAGAGGTGGCGGCTCACGGCGTTTGTGAGGCTGTTCAGTCACAGCTCCTTCCCGCGGCACAGCGTGCAGGGCGTTCAGCAAAGCAGTGTCTCTGCTTCCCTGCGCCTGCTATGAGGGTGTGGAGTTGCCAGCGCAGAGCACCGCGGCTTCACAATGGGAATCATCCTGCGTGAGCATCTTCGTTTTATTCATCTTCAATTTCTGTTTGACGGAATTTCATGCTGCTGGAAGGTGTTACATCGACAGTCGAGAGATAATTTTCGTCTTTAATCGAGAGAACAAGAGCCACTTGGGAAGTGCCTATAAATGTCCTCTGGGTGTCCCAGAGATACGCCTCATCCCTGGGCTGGAAGGAACACACCTCTGGGTAGCAAACAACTTTGATCAGTAATTCTCTTCAGAAGACATTAGGAAAAACAGATTCCAGTGATTGTCCCGTGAGTCATGGGGTCTGAGATACCTCAGCCTTCCCGTTTCCAAATCAGCCTTTGATAGTGGTAACTCTGTCATTACAGGTGTGGTGGGGAGTGGGGAAGGGAGTACAGGTCCCAGTCAAGCCTCTTTCCTTCCCTGGTAGCCACGCAGGCTGTGTGCAAAGCAGCGCCTTTCTGGTAGTAAAGGTGTCCGAGCCTTTCAGTTTCCAGCACTGTTTCCCAGGGCTGTGCCCAGCAGGTGTCCTGTTCCGGTGCCAGCCACGCTGGCTGATGTTTCAGATTCAGACCCGCGGTGTCCTTCTGGGTCTGTGGGGACCTGCGGAGGCGCTGGGAGGCAGGCGTTTCACCCGAGCTCAGAGGCCACGTCCCGCTGTGCTGGGCCTCTGGGGAACAGGCTCTTCTCTCCACCACGTGGATCTCTGGCCTGTCTTCTTTCCGTAACAACCGCTGGCCCATCATACGGTCAGCAACCACGTGTGTGCGCACTTGGGTGTGTACATTCATATACACATGAACACACATACATACACATGTCAGATGCAGCTATCTCAGTACAGACGTGTATAGTGCATGCGTATGTCATACACATGTGTAGTTAAGTGCATGCACACATGCAAATATGAAACTAAAGTAAAGTGAAAGTCCGTAACTGCCAGGCTTGTTCACGTTCTATTCATGTTCGTGTTCATATGTTCATAAATGTATACACACACCACACATGTATATTCATGCACACTCACACATATGTGCGTGCATATTTGTTACATATGTGGATCCCAGTATATTATCTCAGGAACCATGTATTAAATGCATATACTATACATAATTGTTAAATACATAGAATATGTCAGAATATATAATATACACATAAGTGGGGCCTTGGTTTGAAAACTCAGTTCTCTCTGCAGTTCTGGTCACAAACTGAACTGCATGAGAACCGATTTAAATTTTCCCATAAGGTCAACTTTGAGCCTAACCATTGATTCGGTTCTTGTCCAACTCGATTTTTGATCAGACTCATGGTAATCGAGTTTGTGAACCGAAGTACCACTGTATGTATGTCATATTTGTGCGTGTGTGCGGATTTATATAAGTGTGTGTGTGTGTGTGTGTGTGTGTGACTAGAGGTCTCCAAAGGCCAGAACGCCACCTTATTCATTCTTGTGTCCCAGCATGTAACACTGTAAATTACAAGCAAGTAAATTAAATAAGTGAACTCCTGAGTTCAGCAAGTATTTGCTGAGCAGAGCTGAGCTGCAGGGCGCTGCCCTCCTCCCCACCAGCAGACTTTCACTCACAGATGCCTCATTGCATCCAACTCTGCCCCATTGTCTGGTGGTCTGGGTCTCCTGAGAGGATCTCGGGTCCTCTGGCCATGCACCTGGCTCTCGGGGCCCCGGAACAACAGCAGCACCCCACACTGGTTGCGAGAGGATGTGCACAATCCGAACAAAGCCTACTCCGCAGGCTTGCTGGGGCTGGTTTCTTTCCTGCGCTCTGAAAAGAACGCTTCTTTCCAGAGTTCCGTGGTTGTGAGCTACTACGAGGCGTTTCCTCTTCCGGGAACGCTCTCACTCACCTTCATTGTCTATCAGAAATCTGCTCACACTTCCCATCAGGAGAGCGGTCTTCTGCATGCAGCGCATTGGCATTGTTAATTCTCTATACACCATCTTCCCCTCAGAATCTGTGCCCCCGGCTCAGACCCTGAAGCAAGGTAGGTACTTAAGGTTTTTTGTTGAGTAAATGTATGGCCAAAATAAAGAACAAAGTCAAAATGAAGCAGCAAGTAACGCCTGGTGGCCTTAGGCAGCTGGGTCACAGGAGACAGAGACTGGCTGGGGATGTTGGGAAGCAGAGGCTCACGCGGGCGTTGGTGAGGACCGCAGCACAGTCCTGCGTGGATCCCAGCCCTCCAGCTCCCTGTGTGGAAGCCGAGTGGGAATCCCTCCCCTTCTCACCGTGCAGGTCCTTGCTTTAGGTGTCCTGCTTACAGCAAGCAGAGGGAAAGGAGAGGCACGAAAGCGGGTGCAGGGGACGGGGAGCGGGAAGAAGCATCGAGCCCCCGAATGCGTCGTGCTGGGCACCTCACTGGCATCCTCTGCAGGCCCCAGTTGCTGGGGTACTTGCTGGAGCCCCACTGTTTGATCGAGGCCTGCAGGGAGAGGGAACAAGTGAAGTGAGCAGAAGATGGGCTGCTGGTGTGAACCCCAGTTCCACCCTCCACTGGCTGTGGGTTTGGGGTGTCCCTCTGCCTAGTGCTTAGGTAGAAGGAGGACGAAACCTTGCCTACCTCACCTGTTGCGGGGAGGACTGAGCATGTCCAGCCACAGGAAGTCCTTGCAGTTACTTCCACCTTCTTCCTCTCAAAATGTCCTCAAGGGCATATTCATACACAGGGATTAGCATTAAGAATTTACTTTGGGTTTGAAGTCACACATTAAAAACTTACTTTTCCTTAAGGTTTCATGCTTAATTTTATGAGTCTTACCATTCTTTTATAAATCTAGCACGTTTATGCCTCACTTTTAAAGGATATTTAAACATTGGTCTCATTTAAAACTTAACCTTCCAGAAACTTGTATTTCACCAACAAGTGTAATATATGTATATCTTTATAAAGTTTTTCAGTTTTGCACTGACAAACATTTCTAAAATCTGTATAGAAGTTGGGTAGAAGTAACAAAGTTGCACAGTATGGAAAACCTCAGGTTCTGTTAGCTGTTTTGATGAGGTTTATAGAACAGAGCCAACGTATGGTCAGAAGGTTAAATGTGGATCATAAGTATCTGCCACTGCCCATTTGCTGTATTAACCCTAAGTCATTTGTTTCATCCCAAATGATACTGGTGGCATTGTTTGTTCGGGTCCTGTCTGGTGCCCACTTCTGAGAAGAGATCTGGCCTAGGTGCCACCCTGCTTGGCAGCTCAGCCTTTGCCTGCTGATGCTGTGCTCAGGCCACCAAAGAGGGGTCAGAGAGCCTTGGTCCTGTGGTTTGTGTCTACGTGTCACCAAAACAGGAGACGTCCTGGTGGAGGCAGGAGGGGCACTGGGACGAGGGGGGTGGGCAGTCGCATGGAGCTCACCAAGGACAGTGTGTAGTCCCGGCCCCACTGCTGCAGCGCTGACCAGAGCTCTCAGGCGACCTGTGTGGACTTGGGTCATCATGAGAGTCAACATGAGTGCTGAAATAAGTATCCTTGCATGTTTTTGAACTATGTATTTATTAATAAATAAGTCAGTTCTTTTAAAAAGTATGTAGTTGTTTAAGGCAGCACATTGCGGAAGGAAAGAGAGGGGCTAATGGAGGGAGTACAAGTCAGAGAGGGCTGGCATGGCCAAGTGGCAGGCCTGGCGGTGACTGAGATCGGTGGCTGGGCCCTGGCAGGAGGCAGGTCCCTGTGTCCCCATCCCTGCATCTGCGAGTGTGCTGACCGGAATGGCCTCCTGCTGATTCCTGGGTTTGCCTTCAATTTTCTGTCTATTCCTTGTAAGATGTTTTCTTACAATTTCTATGTTGATCAGCTTCCTTCTTAGTTCACCTAAAACGCCTCTCATCTGTCCTCAGTCTCTTACTTTAAGCTGCCGCAACGGTATTTTTGAAGAACATGTTGTGTCCCTATTTTAATTTAAAAGACTATTTTGTCACTGTGTATTTTTAAATAGATATAACAACATTGGATTTTACTTGATTCGTTGTCTTCAGGTTCGCTGAACCCAACCACGGGGGCGGAGTTCTGGAGTCAGCGACTTCGATCCATTTATACCATCGGATCCAGGGTATGTCACACGCAGGAAACTGAATGAATGATGAAAGAGTGCTGCCAAGTAGGAAGCCCTGACACCATTCTTTAATATGAAGATAAAAACTGTTTGAAACTAATATATTATTTGTACGCAAAATGGGGCTGTGAAGATTACTGAAAACAGTTTATTTTCTTTCAATTTCTGTTTACTCTATTAATATACTGAGCAAACTCTTTTTTTCTAGATAGTGCCAAAGTAAACTTCTGCCTGCTGGTATCTGATTTTTTGTGATTGTCTGATTAATAAGACTTGTTGAATCCCAAACAGGTGCGCTGCCTGGTGCAGGGTTGTCACCAGACGTGCTTGCGTCCCACCCCTGGGTCCCGAGCGACTGTCAGAGTCCCGTGGTGCAGGTGATTTATTGGCTATGGGATGTCATGTGGCGGCTCAGGTTCGGACCCAATGACCTGTGCCCGTTGCCAGACCAGGGGAGATGTTTGTGCAGAAGTGGTGAATGACCTCTCCATAGGGAGGCGTCTCGGGTCGTCCTCATGGATCGCGGTGTTCGTACACACAGAGGTAGGGCGAGCACAGGCACAGAGCAGAGGCTGGTGCCCAGGGAAGGGATGAGAGCCCTGCGGCTGTGCAGCAGGGACGCTGACACCAAGGAGCTGCTTAGGGCAGGGAAGCTGTTGTCCTGGTGCCTCTGGTGGGGACGGAGCTGCCCTCACCTTAGACTCTGGGCTCCAGAAGGTGCAAGCGCCATTTCTGCTGCAGGTCATGAGTTGTGGCAACAGGGCCCTGTGCCCATGAAGCGGTCCCATGCTCTCTCCTGTCTCCAGGATGTCTGAGCTCCACTCAGATGTCAGAAAGAGAGAGATATATATATATAGAGAGAGAGACAGAGAGAGAGAGTGAGAGAGAGAGAGAGAGCGCTGGGATTTCAGTGGCTGGGGCTGTTCTGTTGCATCTTCGGTAGCGCAGGTTGGAGGAGGGAGGCTGGGAAGGAAACACAGCTCGGTGCTGTCCGTGCTCTGCATCCACTTTGGGCGAGGCTGCTGTCTGCACCTGCTCCTCCCAGGAAAGTCTATGGCTTTGAATAGTATCCAACTTCCTGCCACGTTCTCTGCTGCCAAGGCGAGGCATTGCTGAGATGCCAAAGGCAGGAGGGAGGCACTGTACTGGGGACAGCAGGGAGACCGGGACAGCTGTGTGACCAGCGTGTCCCCCAGTCTGGATGGGTGTGCGCCTAGCCCCTGCAACCTCAGCACCCTCTCCAGGGCTTGCCCTCTCTGTGGCACTGGGGGCAGCTGGAATCTGAGACCCAGGCCTCCTGGCTTCCTGCACACGGGGGGAGTGGAGTCGCCAGCAGCAGAGGCCTGGGCAGTGTGATGAGCGCTGCTCCTGGGAAACCTGACTTGCTTCGCCAGGCCTCAGGGTGACTGTTCTGCTCCTGCATTTCCCGAGCCCCCTCAACTCCTCCACACTTTCCAACACTGGGTGATTCTTTTGTTGTACAAAGTTGCCCATTTGAAACACCTGTGCTAGATACTGACCTCCCCAGAAAAAAGACTTCCACATTGCTGCACGCGGTGTTTCTGTCTCCCGGTGGTTGTGAAATCCTGAGATCTGTGCTCAATCCGGCAGGTTATCCCTTTCCACTGACGAGCTAATTAGGTCAGGGTACCTCCCCACTGACCATGCATTCCTGGATGCTTCAGTTACTCATATCCACACCAGCTCTCTCCTATTCCCCATTCGTTAATCACCCATTCGCAAATACTCGCCAAGGGTTGCTAAGCCAGTCGTGCGTCGGGAGCGTTTACTCATCTCGTGGCTTCTTTCACTCTCCGACATCCCAAGCATCTCAGTTCATTGCTCTGTGATGGTCCAGCCAGAGTCGTGTACAGAAGTGGCTCGGATTAACTCAAGAAAATAGGAGGTGCACTGGGTGACCCCCGAGTACTACTGGGCTCAGTTACATTCACAGAGGAGGGGATAACATTTTCTTAATTTTGAATGCAATAATTATGATTGATACTTTTCAAAATGAACCTGACAAAGGTTTAGTTGTTGGAGGATAATGTTGATGCTAAACACTGAAATTGGGGATTGGCAGGAAACGAAAAGTATCCATTACATGTGTATTTCCTTTATTAGTGACAAGGTGACTCAAGCTGAGATTATTTCGAATCTTTGACAATTACAGAATTGGAAAACTCCGAGCAATTTTGGCTTTAAAGAATAAAGATTGAAAGCAGGGTGTGGTGGCGCATACCTGTTATCCCAGCACTCAGGAGGCTGAGGCAGGAGGATCACCACAAGTTTGAGAATAGCCTGGACTACATAGTGAGTTCAAGGCCAGGCTGGAATACATAGTGAGACCCTGTCTCAAACAAACCAAAAACAAATAACTAAATGAATAAACAAGTGAAAAGATTGAATTTATTGTGGGGCAAGACTACCTAGAGTTTGTCAGAAGACCAACACTTTCATTCAGGAGGCTAATATTTATTAACATGTCTGGGTGACAGAAACAAATAAGAACCCTCCCTTTTTCTGGATGAAAGCACTGGATAGATGGTAACTTCAAGAATCCCAACCACTTCATATATTATTAGAAAAAGTCACCTGTGGAATAAACCTGTTTTTTCATTAGAGAAGTTTTTCTAAGCATGGGTTTAAATTTCCCTTTGCCTATGTTCTCTACTTGTGTCATTACTCTATGTCACATGTATTCTTTAAGCAGTTTTGCAGAGTGAGGAGAGGCCCTCAGGGTGTGAACTGCACTGTTTAAAATTCTGGACTGACATCAATACCTAGATTCTGAGACACAAGGATGACACTGACCTGTGTGCTCTCGTACATTTTGGGGTCTTCAGTGGCTGCCGGCCCCTTAAAGGGGTCAACTGTTGCTGAGGACCAGCTTGACGTGGTGCAGAGCAGGCAATAATTAATATTAAGAAATTGGCACGAAAATAAATTGAGAGTCTGTCCGAGGCCTGTACGACTTGTGGTGAGGCCCCCGGCTGGCTAAAGGACAGATTAATCCTTAAGCCAATGGCCAGAGCTGAGACCAGCAAACAGTCTGTGAAGTTCTGGTGCTTCAAAGTAAGACAATGTGGCAGCTGAGGACTCAACTCGTGCCAGTCCTGTCTAGCTCAGCAGTCACATTTAGCAGACAATCAGGTTACTAGTTAACCCTCATCTGCTCCTGTGCGATTTTCCAAAAATGCACTGTTCCTCAATTCTCGAACCTTGACAGCATCGGCAGTTCACCCACCGCTTCATATGGTCCACCAGCACCCCCCAGTCACGCTGTGCACCTAATAAAAGCCAAGGACACCATGCCTTGTGGTCGCAGCCCATCACTGGGCTTTGACAATCCCAGTGCCCCCGTGACTAAAATATATCTCTTGTCTGTGTTTTATTCTGTTGCCGTGTCCCTGAGCAGGAGACCAATGGTCCCCGGCCATGGCCCCGATAAACAGTGAAGTGTCCTAAAGGCTGGAACCCAGGGAGGCCAGAACCCAGGGAGACGGTCTCCAGCACCTGAGCAGGGTACAGGGGCCTCCGAGCTGGTCAGGGGGTCGTGACCCAGGGTTGGCGCTGGGATATTTTCTTTTTCTGTTGCCTTCCCCTCCCATCACCTGGAACATTAAGGAAATGTTTTGTTGGAGTGTGGTGTGACTGACACCTGTGATTCTGCGGGACTCGGGGAGCACTGTCTTTTCTCTGGAAGCCACAGTGTGTAATGTGGGCACGCTGGTCATGACCAGGAGAAGACGGCCGTGCCTGCTGCGCAGGGGTCTCACACAGGAGATGTAGCAGAAGCATCTCCACTGCTGGTCAGTCCACATTTTGGTGTCCAAGGCAGTGGGAGGTTGTATCCTGGAAATGGTTCTCTTTAGAGAAGATCGCCTTTCTTTCAAGCCACAAATCAGACACCAAGACCTTTAAGCCATATCAATGACTTATCCACGTGTTTGCCTACTGGCTTAGAGGAGAAAGGAGCGTGAAGTGGACATAATATCTGAGAGCAAGACCAGAGTCTCAGGCTCTTACTCATTAGCTTTGTGACGCTGGGCACTCAACATCTCTAACCCTTAGCAGTGCCAGAAAATGAAAATATTCGACCTGATTAATGGACTTGCAAATGTTGTTCACAGATTCTGAGCTGATCTTTCAGGTTTAGTTTCAATATTAAGACATCTGTGTTGCTTCATTTGAGATTAAGGTCAGATTATTAGCATCGGTTGGTCAGTCTGGGGCAGGGTGGTAAGAAGAGTAATAATTTTAGTTTTGGGGATTGTTCTATAGTGTTCAAATCCTTGAACTACATTGAGGTCCACTGAATTAAACAGAGATCACCCCAAAAGTAATCAGTCTGGCAGCAAAATCTAACATATAATTGGTTTTAAAGTGTTGCTATTTAAAATATGATACATTTGAGGGCTCAGTGATTTCTCTTGGTCCTTACCATCAACAAGGATGCCAAACTTCTCCAACAATCTGGAATTTTATTCCATCCATATCCATGCATAGTAACAACATTTGTTGAGAAATTATTTCTATCAGAAGTAGAACATTATCTCTGTGATCACCAGGTGCAGTATTGCTACTCTTATATTTAAATAGATCTTATATATGAATTAAATTCATACTTGCAGCATTGAGTTCAGGGGTTCGATTTAGACTGTGCCTTTCGAAAGATAAAACTGGTTAGTACTACCTCATTCCTCACAATACTGCTTCCAGTAATTTTGTTCATCTTTATAAAGTATTGCATTTAACAGCAAAGGTTTAAAAATTGACAGAGCTGCATCAGCGAAAGAAAATACAAGTACTATACAAGAAAAAAATTGCCATCTTCATTTAACATACATGTTTAAGATTAAGAAAATTGACAGAAACATACAGCTACATACAAATGCAAAGCCTAGTGACTAAGAGACTGTATCTGCTAAAATATAAAGTGCAAACAGAGCCTGATTATCCAAGAATTGACATCTTAAGGCGAACTCATAGCATGTGTATTTAGAACATCTTTGCAAGTTATATTTTAGCATATACATATATCTGCAACAGCATATAAGAAAAAAATCAAGGTACACAAGTGCTTTTGAAGCTAGTTCTAAAATGCTGTTCTGTATTGTTTGTGACTATTTTCTTTAAAACCTACTATACAGTGCAAACCATATGTGCTACACAATAACTATACAATAACATTACAAATGACTTTAATATAAAGTTTTTAAATAAAAAATAACATAACCACAGCTATGAATACTGCTGGTAAAATAAATTAATGTTTTGAAAATGGCACCAAGAATACACTCTACTAATGGACTGTAATGAAATTACATTTTAAGTCTTCAATTTAGCCATAATGAATTAGCTCCCGACTGCCAGATGTAATCCAAACAGCTTGTCGTGTTGCATTTTGTTCTGGACTGGTTAGGACAACATACTAAACACTGGTACCGAAGGTGACTGATGTTTACGGAGTCGTTAGTTCATTTGACATGCTCCGCAGCGTGTGACGAGCAATAGAACTTCTTGTGGGTTATAAAGTTTGAAAGGTTGTTGAACTGGATGTCACACAGCCGGCAGTACTTGCCACTGCCTGGGGCCTGGGTGGAGCCGTTCACGCCTTTTGCTATGCTAGACAACTGTTCCTCAGCAGAGGGGGTGCCGGGGGAGATGTTCTCGTTGGCAGCTAGCGGGTTCTCTGAGATCCAGGAGGGCGACTTGTGGCCATCTTCCTGGGCCAGGTTCTGGGAAACGTTCTCTTGTTGTGGGGTGGCGGCTGGCCTCTCATCTGGCCTCAGTCCCCCGTTCACTATGACCATGCCTCTGTTTTTGGGCAGCAGTGGCAGGGAATCTTTCTTCGGCACGGCGCACCCGTTGGAGGGAGCCTGGCTTTTGGGAGATTCATTCTCTGCATTTGTGCTTTGCTCTGTGTCAGTGTTGTGGATCACGAGGGAGCTGGAGATGCAGTCGCTGGGCTTTATGCCGTAGTACGGGGAGAGCTGGTCAGCTGCTTTGGCCTTCTTTATTGCTCCAGGGTAAAGGCATTGGGGGAGAAGCAAATGTTTGTTTTCTTCTTTCGTAGCAATGAGCTGAGTGGCTTCACTGAAGACTTTCAGGCCTTGCAGGGTGGCTAAATGGGATGAAAATAAGTTTCCATTGGGAGACGGCTGCTTTGGATTCCCGTTTTTCTCGCACTTTATGATGCTTCTTTCATAGCTGACGTCCGGGCTGTTTCGTTCGCTCTCCGGTTTGGGAAACCCTTTGCCATCCAGTTGGCCCAGCTCGCTGTGCTGGTGGGCAGTGACTGGGCAGAAATTCTGCTTGTGGGCCAGGTAGTTCTCCACCTTGTTGAAGCTGATCTTGCACACAGTGCACTCGTGGTAGTCCAGCAGCCGTTTGGGAGACGTGGTCGTCCGCTCAGACTGGGACAAACACTTCTTGCTGAGATCGATGGGCACGTCCATCTCCAGGCAGGACATGCTGGAGTGAGTGGTGTCGCATTTGGACACAGGGACACATTTGTTGATGGTCAGGGAGGTTTCCAAGTGCTTAGAGACAATGCCGGGGAAGATGTCACATCTCGGGTGGTAGCACTCACCCAGCCCGTCGGCGGACTCTTGGGTGGAGCTGCAGGGGTTGCTGAGGTTGGCCATGTCAAGAAAGCGCTGCTGGACCAGCGGGGGCCTCTGCTCCTGCTCAGGTAGGCACATCTCGTACATCTTCCTCCGCTTGCGCGTGCGCATGGTCCTCTGCATGGCAGGCACTTTGTTGGACGCTGACCTCTTCAGCGGCGGGTCGTGGCGCGTGGCACAGTAGTACTGTTTATGGACCATGTACGTTTCATGTCGGCTGAAGGTAATGTTGCAGGCTTCACAAGTCGTCTTATTTGGGTCACTCTCCCCATCCACCAAGGGGACACTGGCATTTTTCACATCAACAGGTTTTCCATTCACTTTGTCATCACTGCTGTTGGAGGTGGAGAGCTTCTTAGCTTGAGTGGAAAAGTCCTTTTCATGGCCCTTCCCGTTTGGCCCGATTAAATCCAAGACAGTGGAATTGATGCCAGGGGCTTGAAGAAGTGGGTTCTCGGGATCTGCAGGGTGAGCAGCCGCGTTGAGGAGGTTGATGGAGGTCTGGCCCGTGTTGGGACTCACCGCTTCCGGCATCTTTTCTGCAACCCCAGGGAACTCTGGGGACTTGGCCATCTGCTGCCACCGGCTGCTGCAGTAATGCTTTTTGTGCACTAGGTAATTATCCAAATTATTGAAGGTTATGTTACACTCAAAACAAGTCGCTCCCTTGGGCATCAAGGGGCTGTAAATGACAGGCGGGTAGCTACTGCTTCCATGCCTCAGTCGCCGATGCACCAGCTCGGACATCTTGGCTAAGATCTCAGAAGCCTGGGGGACCATGGTGATGTCTTGGGGAAATGCAAACTGAGACAGGAAAGGACCCACGGGGAAGGAAGGCCCGATGTTGGGCTGCACGGGAGACGAGGCGAGCCTCGGGCTGGAGGGCTCCGACTTTATTTTCGCGTAGGAAAAGCTTTGCTTGTTTGTCACAGGCTGTATTTCAGGCCTCTGGGTAGTGAGAAAGAGCTGGGTCTTTTTCTCGCACTTGTCCAGCTCCGTGTCAGAGCTCGCGTCTTTCGTCTGCAGGGCCTTCTGGCTCGGAGGAAGCTCGCCTCTGGCCAGCACATCTGCGGCCGGCTGCATGCCGTCTTCGGGTCCCCGTGGAGACTGCTCCAGGTCACTGTCCCTGGGCAGTTTGCCACCAGGGGCGTGCAGCTCCTGGTGCACCAGGAGCTCCCTCTGAGTCTGGAAGCCAAAGTGGCAGTGGTTACACTGGAAGGCAGCTTGCGTGAGGTGGGAGAACAGGTGCTGGTGGAAGCTGATCACAGAGTCTGCCGTGTAGCTGCACACGGTGCACTTGAGACCGGCTCCGGGGGGCAGGAACTCCTCCATCTTCACGCCTAGGAGACAACACAAGGACACTCAGGACCACACATGCTCACCCCAGAAGTCAGGAGCTGTTACAAGGACCTGTGGTCTTCAAGAGGACAGGCACCAATCTGTCAGAAACCCACAGGATTGCAACTATCTTGGGACAGTGTGGTAACCGTGATTGCACTTCCTGTTCTCTACAGCATCTCCGTGGACATCACAGCATCCAGGTGGGTAGGTGTCATCATCTCCATTGTATGGGTCAGAAAACAAACTCAAAGAGGCCCAGCAGGGTTCAGTGAGATGGCTCAGTGGCATAAGCGCCTGCCTGGCAAGAGCGAGGGCCTGAGTTCGACTCCCAGTACCCACATAAGGAAAAAGGGCCGGTGATATCGCTCAGTGGCACGGGCGCCTGCTGGCGCGCGAGGTCCTGAGGTCGATCCCCGGTACCCACACACAAAAAAAATAAATAAGAGGCCCAGGGATTGATTATGAGAATAAAGCTAATAAGTGACAGAGCCAGGCTTGATCTACACTGAGTTGCTATTAAAAACTTGTGTGCAAATAGTGAACACACTGTACACTAGAAATGGTCTCTGCTCAGAAGAATCCACAGAGGAACCACCCAGCAAAGTAGTTAACAGCTTCCTAATTTCTCTTTGGTATGAGTCCAGAGCTCTACCCGTTAGACTTGCTGAGCATGGTCTTTTCTCTCTCTGAGGCTGGTGTTTGGGGGTAGATACCAAGCACTAAACCACAAGGGTCACTTAGGAGCAGTGCCCGCGTTGCTGGCTGCTGCCATTGCTAGTCAGGCATTGAACACAGTGGCTCTCACCAGGAGCAAGACAGCTGAGTGTCACCAAAGCCAACCCCAACTTCCACTTGATGGCCTATGAGTGAGCCAGGCTCTGCTCAGCCGCTCTGGACTCTGAACTAAGATGAGAACTGCCTTTGATATTTATAAGCTGGAAACATGGCAGTGGTCCCCACTGCTGTTGTGATAACAGGGGACTTCCTGTCCTTTCCTCTTCGTCCAATTCCCATGTTTTGATGTAGCTGAAAGGTTTCCTCTACCACTGCTCTTTTTGTTTTGTGTCTGACTTTATTCACCACCTGTGACCACCACCCTGTCTCTTCCTCCTCTGCTTTGTGACTCCCACAAACTCAGCTCGCTGGTGGACAGGCACTGGGAAGATGGGGGTGGTGGTGCTTGTAGGCCTGAAGGTGAAAGCCTGCACTGTACTAGAGCCTAGGAGTAGGAGCTAGTTTTTTAAACTTAACATCTATTTCAGATTTAGTTATTTAACCTAGGCAGACAATGGCTAGGGAAGTCACCCAGAGGTGTCCCACAAGTTTGGTACCATGTGTGATGAAGAACTGGTATTCCTAAACTCTAGCTTGCCCGAGCCAAGAATTACCTTACTTAAAGTTACTATAATGATGTAAATTTTGTTAACCTCAATTTAAAAAGAAGTATGACAATTAAGATGCTGAGAGATTAAACTAACTATTGCTGGCATATAATTCTATAACAAACAGGAATGTATTTTGCCACCTTTCTGTTAAGAAACAGCTTAAAACAAGCTTGTTTGTTTTTCAGCCTTGCTCCTCTTTGGAAACATGGGACTAACAGTAGTTCCGTGTCACGAGTCAACTGAGGTCTAATAGCACATACTTTGGAAGTCAAAGACATTTTGTAGATTCATACATAGAAGTTAATTTCCCGGAAGTGTGACTTTTAATCAGGTCTGTCAAAATAACAGTTTAATGCAATGCATCAAATGTTTGCTGTTTTTCAAATACTTATTTTAATGTACCCACTGGTCCTCAGTTTCCCTATGAGGAACACTGTGGTCAGTTCCAAAGATGCTTTGACACGTACAGCAGGGAATATTAATACACAAAAGGCATTGAGATTTTGTTTCCAAAATTATATGCTTTACCTTAGTTGAAAACATAGAAGGATCACTGAGCACAGTGGGTGTTAGAAAAGAAATCAGACCAAGTCCTTGGAGTAAAATGTGCTGGGTAAAAGTGGCATAAAATAAGTCTGGTTAGTCCACAAGAGAGATAGAGACAGACAGACAGACACAGGCGCCATGGGTACAGGAAGAGCGGAGTCTCGGGGCGGCCCCTGCCTTACCGCTGTGCGAGTTCAGGTGCATCTCCAGGGCGCGGGTGCTCGGGAAGCTCTTGGTGCACTGCGGGAAGGGGCACAGGCTGGGCACCTGCGGGGCACCGTCCTCGCTCTCCTCTGACACCGGGGCAGCTTCGCGCTGCCTTCCGCTGCAGTAGTACATCAGGTGGGCCTGCAGGTTCCGCTCGCTGCGGTACCAGATGCCGCAGGACTTGCACGGGAAGATGTCCTCTGTGGGAGAGCACAGGTGTCACTGCCGGCCACCCGGGGCCAGCTGGGCAGAGCAGCTCTGTCCTGCGCTCCTCAGAGTCTGAGCTCAGCTCTGACCAGGCAGGCAGGTGGCGGAGATGGGCCTGGGCCTGGGCATGTCTGACAGCTCAAGAATAGGCTTTTATTTAATTTTTGGTATTTTTAAAGTTTTTATTTTTATCAGTACATGTTTGCAGTACAAGACAATTACATTCATGGTAGAAGTTGGTACGTGCATGTAACATGTCTTAATTCTTTTTGTACCCCCTTCTCCCCCTCCCACCCCCCCCCGCACTCTTGGTCCCCTTCTCTTTGGAAAATATCTATTTCCCTGTGTAAAGAAATGCTACACGCTGCACTGTAACTCCCCACAGATTCTTTAGAAAGGGGGGCTGTAGAAGACTCCAATGCTAAAAGCACAAAATATTAATTTTATACAGTGCTTATGGCTTAGAAAATTATGCACTTAAAATAGTGATGTAAGTTGGTTCATCTGACTGATTAAAGGCTACAGATCTGAGGGCCACACTGTTCACTTAGGAGAGCGTCACTGCGGGTAGACCTGATGTTGCATGGGCATGAAACAGAAGTGAAGACTGACCCTCTGGCATCATGGAATTTACCATCTGCGGTGGGGGTAGGGTTAGGGAAGCCCCTGGTGACTGTTCCCATGGAGATGGCTGAGGGGTGCCATGGGGCAGGGAAGGGGAGCCTGGTGGGAGGAGGGGAGAGGTCTTGGGGGAAGATGATGGTGAGGGGTGACCTGCCCTGATGTGTGAAGGGTGAACTGGAGCCAGTCAGCTGAGGAGGGGCCTGGGTCATCTTGATCAAGGTGCCGCTGGGCAACCAGGGAGTTCGGGGGGACACACTGCAGCGGGCGCTGGTCTGCACTGCTGAGGCAGAGAGAGAGGGGAGAAAGCAGGAACGGACTGTGGAAGACCTGGAAGACTCTTGTGTGAAGTGTACAGAATGACCCCAGTGATTGGAGAATCACTAGTAATCTTAAGCAAGACACGGACAGAATCAGATGTCAGAGAATCCCAGCGTGGAGTCTAGTGGGGAAGGGAGTGGATTTTGAAGGAAGACTTTGGAGGCTACCGCAGTCACTGGAATGGACGGGAACAGGGTTTGCGCTGCAGCTCCTAACCACACCATAGCTGGTAAGTGCATTCGGGGTGCAGGCTCCCTGTCTGCACACAGGATTTCTCCATGTGCATGTGAATCCTCAACCACCTCAGTGAGGGGCCTGGAGCAACCGGTCCGTGATCACACAAGTGACGGGACTCAGGTTGGAGGCCAGTCTTAAATGCTCTTCCCTGGTGCCTCACCAGTAAGGTGCCAGAGAAGAAGACACCTGAGGAAGCTGAGGTGACAGCAAGCTCACTGGCACCCTGCAGTTAGACAGATGGGCAGGTTCTGGATCCCATGCAAAGGGACTAAGCCAAGCAACCAGGGCTCATGGTCCTTTGAGATAGGTGGGACTGGACATTTGGTAAGAAAGACAGAGGCGCCCAGGGATATGGCACAGAGGTCTCCAACTCTGCAGGAACCGCGGGACTTGTACTTGTGAGTGGCCGGTTCATTGTTGGCGGTAGAAGCCCGGAGAGTGAAGGTGATTGTGTAAGAGGAATCAAGAGAAAATTAAGGAATGAACGGAGACCAAATTCACTGTGAGCGGAGTGAGGACAGTAAACACAACAGTTTCCAATAAAATAACTTCAAAATTATGTACTAGTTACCGAGCCCATCTCTCCCAAGTTGATTGCGCTGACACGACTGTGGAGGCCACATGGTTCAGTGAAACATCCATTTAACCGGGATGCATGTATCTAGTTAACCAGAAGAAAGTTCTGTGCAACTGTGCTCCGTATTTGAGATCAATAGTTATCTTGCTGCCAAAAGCAATCGGTGTTGTCTCAAATACAAGCAGAAGTAATATGCATATATCAGGGGCTCCCAATAACATGAGGTTACGTGAAGTCCACGTAATAAAAAATTCTTTTGCCTCAAATTTAGGTTGGGCTCATGTTCTAATTTCCACACTTTCTGAATCAAAGTGAGGATCAAGTAAATAAAACAACTACATAGATAGCAAGGAATTGTAATCACATGAGCTTACGTTGGACCTAATGGTTAGAAGCACAGGAATTTCAGAATCACAGAATCACCATCTTTAATGGTGGTCTTAGAGCAAGAAAATAATTATTACTATTTTAATTATTTTAATATCAAGACATCATTTTCTGTCTTTAGATTTCCTTTCTATACCAGAATATCAGGAATTTTTCAGGACATTTTCGACTAGATGCAATTTTTATTTTTATTTATTTATTTTTTTTGTGGGTACTGGGGGTCAACCTCAGGACCTTGCGCACCAGCAGGCGCCCGTGCCGCTGAACAATATCACCGGCCCTTTTTTCGTATGTGGGTTCCAGGAGTCGAACTCGGAACCTTGCGCTTGCCAGACAGGCACTTACGCCGCTGAGCCATCTCACCAGCTGTTTTTTTTTTGTTGTTGTTGTTTTTATTAACTACTAACTTTACCATTCATTTTCCTCCTGAGGAGTAGATCCATCTAGAACACAGATCCTGGGCCTCGTAGAACACTGTTTTTCTGTGCTGCAAACTCCACTTCGTGTGTTCAAGGAGAACTACACTCAATATTCATCCTAACAAACTAAGAGCACAAAGGTAAATTTTTCAGGGCACGTTTTAGAGTTTGCATGTGGAATATTAACAGCTTACACGAATTTTTCTTTCTCTTCTTCGTTTTACTTTGAAATTATCCAGGCTACACTTCCTTTTCAACAGTATATGTAGTCAATTCTGCCTTTGTCTGCTTTTAATCGTTTCTAAGTGTTTAACTCCGCGGCTTTTCGAGAAGACTGAAGTCGTGCGGCCGACGCGCCTGCGGTGCGCGCGCAGGGCTCACTCGTCCCGAGGTTCCTCGTCTGGGTCGGGCCCAGCCTTCCCGGGCGCCGTGCGGGCTGCCCGTCCTCCCGTCCCCGCGGCCGCAGGCGGCCCCCTCGCACTCACTGTTGACGATGGCCGTGGGCAGGATGGACGCCATGGCGGCCTGCTGCGGCAGCAGCGGGATGGAGTCCAGCAGCCGCGCCGGGTACATCCCCTCCGCCAGGGCCATCTGGCTGGCAGCCTGCAGCCGAGAGTCGAAATCCACCACGAAGGCAATGAGCTCCTCGCCCTCGGAGATGGCCTTCGTCGTCGTGCACCAAAGCTGACCCCCTGGGAGGAAGAGAAGAGGGGGGCAGAGTGACGGGGACGCCCCGGCCTGTGCGGCCGGACTGACCTCGGAGCGGTGCCCACGCTGTGCGGGGCTCCTCCTGGTGGGGTGCTGTGCAGACCAGAGCTGGGCACCCGCGGCCTCTGGGTGAAGGGGTTTCCTGGCAGTAAGCGGACTGCTCTGTGAGCGGGCGCCGGAGAAGGCTAAGACCAGTACAGACCTCGTGAAGGTCCCTGGTGGACAGTGTCTCAAGCTGTGAGCCCGAGTCACCGGCCGGGCCATCGAAAGTCACCTCAGAGGCCATCTGAAGTTGCTCTTTCTGTATCTTGCCGAAGTTCTGCCTTTCCCTTCCCAAATTTCCCTCTCTCCCACCAGCCCTCTTCCTTTGACTCCCTCCCAATTCTTTTATTATCTCAATACTATATGCCCCACACTACAAAACAAGCAACAAAAGCTCCTAAAATCTAGAAAGTTAACATGAAATTCCAGAGTTTGCCTCTCCCTCTGTCTGTGACCATTTGGGATGTTTTACTTTGCCTGTTGAGCTCTACTTCTATAATATCCTTATAATGTAGGTGCTTTATCTTCACTCACCCCGACTGAACTTCCTGAAAAGAAGATATGTCTAAGATTCTTTTCAGAGAGACTTATTTCAATAAAGATTTGTTTAAATGAAAAGAACTCCGTCTTCAAACGCTGATATACCCTGGCTTTGCACTTCCAGTGGTCACGTGAGGTGCATTAAGAAGAAAAATTAACTATGCAAGTCCATCATCTAATGTATTGGAATGTGATAGTGAACACTCATTTATTTAACATGTTTAGACAGGCAAAGCACTTATATTTTGTTATCTACACTCTCAGGCCTAGATATGAATCCTGGGCAGTTATGCCTGAAATCATGTGGCATACTTGATATGTTACGGAGCTTTTTTCATTGTATATATATTGGAAGATTGTATATTGTACTCATTAAGTGCAAAAAAGGACCCATTCTGATAAGTCATATTGCTCTGTTTGTCTTTCAGCATAACGGTCTTTTCAGCCACACTTCATTTTTTCCACCATGAGAGAACATGATTTTTAAACAACTTGTGGTAAAAATCTGGTGAAGAAGATAACAACAGCATGTGACATGGCGGTTACCAGAAGCATCAGGAGGTAGTTCTAGAAACACCTTGGGCGACTCATTCAGCTAGCGAGGTTTCAAACGAAGCAAACGGAACACCCCCCATGAGTGTATGTTTGTGAAACAAGACAACTACAGTCATTGGATCTGTGCGGAAGTTTCAAAGCAAAACCCAAATGTACTGAGATATTAGAAAGTAACTTGTATTTTTCACTTTGATGTGAATGTATTTGAAAGCAAACAGTTTTACTGCAGTTGAATAAAACAGACTCATTTTGGCATTCATTGGTTTATTTTCGAATATCGGAAGCCACACGGCCTCCCTGTGGAATGAAAAGAGGAAGGTGCATGGTGGGATTTTCTAGGGCCATCCTCTGGCCACCTGCCTTTACCTGCTGCACCTTCTCTGACGGCACACGGGCCCCGGTGTTACAGCTGCAGACGAGGTAATCACTTGCACCTTAACTGTCCTGCGGGGTCCAGGTCATGGAGTCATTCGGCGTGGACGATAAGCAAACAGCTGCGACTCTGAGTCACTGTCCAGGGTGGTGTTTTGGAGTCACTTGATTTCAGGGCTAAAATCCCCCAGCTCCCTCCACTCTGAGTACCGTTCACAAACTTGAGGCAGGGTCTGGAGAGAGTACCCAGCGGAGACAGGGATTCTACTGCAGGCACCTGGGGCCAGCTAATCTTTGTCACCATAGCAAGCTATGTAGCAGGATGACAGAATACTTATGCTGCAATTTTGAACAGATCCAATAAATAAATAAAATAAAATTGAAACATATCAAGTGCAAAGAAAAGTAAACAAAAAATGATTTTTCTACATTATTAAATAACGTGACAGTTGTAATACATTTCTGTGTTTTCAGCTGTACCCAGTAATGTTTCCTACTTTATCGCTGGTATCACTTTATCTCAGTTTATAGTTTAGTAAGCACATGCAATTTTAAAAGGCTGAATTAGACTGGAAATGTACTCTGCAGACTCGATGAGGAAGTCAGTTGTCCACGACTTAATCTCTGACATCATTTGCTCATCACCTGCGCTGTGTGCTCCCCGGCCGTGCGGGTGGGGACCGTGGCTTCACACAGAGAGACGATCCGAATCCACACACAGGAACAGAGGAATCTGAGGACAGCACCATGCTGTCACGCCCTAAACATGAATGACACGCCCTGGGGATTTGGGGAAGACATCCAAAGTTGCTTTTTACTGGGTTGTAAAGAATAAAAAGGGGCAGGCAGGGAAGTGCAGGACCAGGAAGAGCCTTGCTGGTCCAGGCAGCAGATCTTGAATTTGAGGTCTGAGGAGGAAGAGGTGGGTTGGGCACTGTGTCCAGGAGCCACCCTGTTCTGTGTCACCAGAGCGGAAAGTTATGTTTTCAGCATCTTTGTGTGCCGTGGCTATTGCTCTGGTAGTTTGAAACTGTCCTCGGTGAGGGCTGTAGCCTTTGCCACAGAGCTGGCAAGTGAACAAACCCGGGCTTCGTCTCACAGAGAGCTGAGTGGGGTGAGAGAGCTTTGCGTGGAGCATAAACACTCGTATCTGGCATGTGGTGGGAGAGGCTATATATTTATTTAATGAATGAACACATGCTTGACTTGGATTTTCTTTTGCTGTCCCACAATACACATAGGAATCTGTAGGAGTGGGAATGTCCGTGACTGCCACTACAGCCCGAAGTCCGAATCCACTCGTGAGAAGTGTGAAGTGTGTGGGAGAAAAGAGCCAGCTTTGAGAGACGGGGCAGAGGGAGGGCTGGGGATTTCGGGAGAGGAGTAAGAGAAAGAGAGCTGTGGAAGGTACACCGCGGCTTCCGGCTGGCAAGGGAAGATGGGGTGATGCCACCAGTGAGGACTATCGGTGCTGGGATGTACCGCATCGATTTTCCTGCTGCCAACTATTCTGTGAGATTTGTGATACTTGCCTGTCTTTGGAGTTGAGGAAACTGAAACTTGGGAAGGTCAGCTAACTTTCCCAGGCCTGCATACATGGTCCCTGACTTAGGCTTTTTATCTAACTCCATAGTGTGTGCGTGTGCGTGTTATGTATTTATGTGTGCATGCACGCATGGGAATAATGAGTCGTGTTTTGAAAATGTAAAGTTTGACATATTCGCAAGGCTTGTGGGTGAACGCATGTAGCAGGCCACTGAGCCTGAAGAAGACAAACCGCTGGGAGAAAAGTAAAGACAGCATTTGGGAAGGGATCCATACATTCGAAATGACTCGACACTCTGCACTGATGTGGGGACCCAGGGAGAGCCAAGTGTGACGAGACGCAGGTCTCAGCATTGAGGATGTGAACCGAGGGGCTGGGGTCTTTAAACGATACTGAGAGAAAATTTTGGAGAAAGTTAGAATCAATGAATTCAGCAAGCAAATGTATCTGTGCTTCACTACGGTCACCTAACTCACTTCAGGAAAGGAGACTAAAGCCGCATCCATTTTCGAGTCACATACGACATCCTGACCAGTGAGAAATGGGGGTCGTTTCCAGCAGTCCCTGTGGCTCCGAGGATGCCGGAGAACCAGCTTCCAACTCCACTGTTTTTGGAGTTGGGTAAACACTGCCAACTTTAATCACCATGGTGGACTGCGGAGTGTTCATCTAAGTGAAGAAACAATTTGTGTGAAATGCTAAGTCACAGTGACATTTGGGTATCTTTCGGTATTTTACATCTGCTGGCCTCATCTTTGATGGAAATGAAACACAAGATGTGACAGCTGGCTTTAGTATGGAAGCATCACTATCATAAACCCAGAAAACAACAAGTGCTTGAGGCAATGTAGCAACGCTAGAACACATGCGCACTGTTTGAGGGAATGTGAAATTGTTCAGTACAGTGACTTCTTCCCAAATTAAAACTAGGAGTACCTATGATTTAGCAATGCCACTTCTGGAACTGAGAACAGGATCTGGAAGAGACATCTGGACACAGGCACCTGTCAAATCAGATTGTGCACAGTGGCTAAGGTCAGCCCCAGTGTCCACTGAGAAGTGATGGATCAGGATGCTGTGGCACAGCCATGCAATGGGATGCTTTTCAGTGTTAAAAGAGAGGGGACTTCTGATCCATGCTACTATGTGAATGTACGCTGAGGACATCACGTTAAGTGAAATGCCGGTCATAAAATACTGCATGGTTCTGCTTGTATGAGGTGCTTAAGATACTGCAGATGACAAGGACGGCAGAGAGAAGTGGGTTACTGCAGGCCAGGAGGAGGGAACAAGGAGTTTCATCTTTGCAAGATGGAAAGTTCTGGATGGTGGTGATGGTTGCACAACTATGTTAATGGTGCTTAAAACGGTTAAGTAGCAAGTTGTCTGTAATTTGTATTTCATCACAAATTTAAAAATCTATAAAAGTTATGATTTTCTTACTAAAATGTATCATCTATGAATCTAGAACACTTGTTTTTTTAGCCACAGCTACAGGTAGGAATGTAAGTTTTATATGGCGCTTTTCAGAGGAGATGGTTTAAAAAGAAAAAAAAAAACAAAAAACAAAACAAACAAACAAACAAACAAAAACCCAAGGTCTTCTCCTCCCCTTGGTTTTCCAAGGCTGTGTCTGTTTGTATAGTGAAACACCTGAAGCAGAATATTTACCAGTGAGAAGAGGTTTACTGAGCTCACATTCTTGGAGGCTGAAGTCCGAAGCACGCAGTGCCAGCTCTGGTGAGGGCTCTGTCATGGCAGCTGGCAGCACATGTGTGGGAAAAAGAGCTTGCTCTCCAAAAAGAAGCCAGAGAAAGGCTAAGCTCCCACAATCCCTTTCAAAGGTGCAGGCCCAGCAGACCTCAGGACCCTCCCAAATCCCACTTCTTAAAGTCCCAACCTCCAGTTCCCCCAACCTGGGGACCAAGCCTCCAACACAGCAGCCTCTGTGGGAAGAATACCTAAGCCACAGGTAGAGCAAGCTGCAGGAACAAACCGTTCCTTGATGGGCACGCACCTAGTGATATGCAGGTGCGGCTGAAAGGAAGTTTATTTTGGTCACGTTAAGTGTTTTCTTTTAAATGAGTTTTGGATACTAGTGTTGATCTGTAATTTTCTGAGTTAGCGCCAAGGTGCTTCACCAATTCAAGCTTCTGCCTGCGTTTCCAGCATCAGTGAAGTGTTCCTACCACATCTCCACAGAGAAGAAATGTGAGGCATCCAAATGGTCGTTTTCTATGACTGTCACAGGGGGTGGTGTGCCTAGCATCCCCAGATTTGAGTCAAGAAAAATTCCAACATATGAATCTACACTAATGGCACTGAATATGAAAACAAAGAGCATTATGTAAAGACATCGGTGCACACCTGACAATGTATTTACTTGACTGACAAAATTCTTATTACTTCCTTTGCAGTGCCATTCAAGAGTAAACGATCCTATTTTATGGAAGTTCCTGAAATCGCTGCGCATTTATTTGTCCTCAATGCAAAAATGCAATAGAGCACTTGACAGGTGGCTGGGAAAGTTTAAAATCTGGGTCATTAGTCACTGGAACGTTGCTTTCCTCACGTCGTTATCAAGGGGCAGCCACAAAGTAGAGATACCTCTCGATTATCATCATCCCATTGTGAACAATATGCTACTAAGAGTAAAAATACACAGGCAGGAAGTGGATACCAGGAATGTGCCACACACCCGCAGAGTGCCCAAGACTGGGCATGCATTTCTTACTGACTTCTCCCAAAAAAGCTTTTCTTATTCCCATTTGGCTGTGAAACCATGAGGCTGGATAGTAAGTAAGGCGGGCACAACCTTAAGTAAGTTGTTCAGGATCACGTGACTGGAGGAGAATTGGAGGGAAAAAAAAGACGCAGGAGCTGGGATTTGAACAAGCGGTTTGACGCTAGAGCTGGTGTGAAGAATCAGGTGTCCTGAGTCCCAGAGCTGCCTGGTGCTCACTGCGGAACCCCCCTGACCTAATTTAGATGCCTTTGAATAATTACACAGCTATCTCTCTGAAGCAGAACTATTGGTGGCTCGCTTTATAAAACAGCACTAGGCAGATTACACACTGATTATATACAGAGCTATTAAATGCATAGCTACCACCTGGAGAATAACGTCTATACCATTTGTAATGCGGACCTGACTTCCTGTTATCTTCCAACCTGACTAATTTCTCACTAAAACAGTTCACACTCGGAAAGCACTCACTGTGCACCAGGCACTGTTCCAAGCACTTCACACAGATGAAACGCATTTACTAATAATAAATCCTTTGCAGCATTTTCCCGACTCCCTGTCTAAACTGCAACTGAGCGGGACATAAAAGGGGCCCTGAGTTCTACCTGACCGCGGAGTGCTGACCAGTGACCCGGACCAGGCAGTACGTTCTGGGCCGAGGGGGCTGAATCGACGCTGGTTTCATGGCCCTGTCTCTGATCCATCAACCGAGACCTCTGGGAGTGAAGTCTGGGCTTCAGATGCTTTTCAGATGCCCACGGAACGCTCCCCACGCCCGGGGAGTTCAGGGTACGTGGTGCGTAGCGAGGCTCTGGGGAGAAACCTCTCCATGAGCAAGTGTCTAGCGAGGTGCTCGGCCTGTTGGGGGAGACGCCCACTGTGAAACTCAGTGTGACGTCTGAAAAGAGCTCTGAATGTCCCTTTTCCTCCGATATTCGAAGAACGTGGGGGTAACAGTAAAGGTGAAGACAGGCGGAGGGACAGGTGGCAATGCCTCAGCTTTCTTTCTATTGAATAAGCTAATTTGGAAGTTAGTAAATTAACAAATCACATCTGGTTTTTGCAATGTTTATTTCCGTAATTTTGAAGCTATGTAACTTACTATTAGGAATGACCAATAATATTGCATTCCTCCAAATTGAGGAAAGATCATATTGTGCAAGCCGGAGCAAAAAATCACATTCCCGCTGCACGGACATGAAATCTTTATCAAATGACATCAGGCTCTGAAGCAGCTATCTGATACCTTCCTGGCTTCCACCAAATGGAAAGGTTATTTTGGGCTTCTCTCTTTGTCTGTCTCTAGGCTCCAAACACAGTCCCTCCCCTAAGTCTTCATGCTCACATCCCACTCCTTTCCCAAATAAAAGACAAACACACTCAAGGGCCAGTAAAGAGTAATGAATACTAAGACCTTGATGTTCTAAAAACCCATGTACTTGCAGTTCTGAGTAATGTTTGTGATCAAGGTTCCTGTGCAAACAGATACTGCTCTTAACAGGAAGCTTATAAATTTTTCTCATAATTGCTGTTGAAACTGCAGTGAAGTGTACTACAAGTTTCGATAATGAAGAATAAAGCCACAGTTCAAACGTGATTATATTTTGGAAATTCATTCTCCTCTTACTAGAAGCAGTGGCCTTAAGTATCTGCCCATCCTGCCAAATTTTTCACTTGCACTTTCTATTATTTATGAAATCGGCGTCTGGACAATGTCACGCAGACCTCTGCTGATAAACTCTAATTAAGATTAAGACAGGCCTTGTGGAAAGGATCCCATCATTAGCAAACATGATAAACACAAAAATACTCCCTACTTGTCAACCAGGAGCAATTCAGTACCTAACAGTATTATCTGTTGCTAGGTTACAGAGCTGACAAAGCCTCAATTATATTGCTCCACCATACCTATAGAGTTCTGTATAAGCAAAATGTATCCAGAATAAAAGCATTTAACTTCGTCCATGCTATCTGCAATTCACAGCTTTTTACAATGGTAAAAATCAGGTTAATAATTACGTAGCATGCTGAAAAATCTTTTCCATGTGTTATGTCTATACATGTTTCTTTCTAATTTATCTGTGTGATTGATAGACGCCGGCTTTGTAAAAATAAGGAAAGGCAAGCTACATGAGGCTGTAAACCTCTACTGCAACTAGGTGGGCTCATCAAGATATAGACCCACACTTAGCATAAAAATACACAGCAAATTGAACCAATTAAGTCACATTTAGAGTTTTGCATTTCTCTGCTCCAATATAAGGAAGGATAAGGAGCCTCAAACAAACAGATAGGGATACCAGAGTGTGAAACTTTAATTTAAAAAAATAACAAACCCATACATTCTCACCTAACCATACAAAAGGGAGGAGATGGCTTAGATAATAATTTATTTTAAATGGCCTCTCTAGGGACATTTTTTAAAGTTGAAGTTATTTACTTTTATTCCACAGCATTAGGACATCAAGTCTCCCATCCTTTTTTAGGCTGGGAACTCTAGGGGGAAAATAAAAAATACAGACATTTGACAGAGGAAAAACAAAGAGAAAAAGCCACATGTGTGAATAAAGATAGTCTTTGTGAATCAGACATTACAGATTATTTTACCATGGGTAACTCTGGGCGGTTTTCATAGGTATTTGAAAAAGTAATTATGTACCATAACCGAACAGCATTTTTAAATAGCTCTGGCACAAGAAATGTTACACTGTATAGTATGCCACTGTAGCACTTTGATTTCTTAAGAGGTAGAAGGGTTCCTGTATTGATCTAAAAAGTCTATCTCCTTCACACACAGTGAAAAGATGGCCAATGGTGACTAGAGCTTAGTTCAAAAGATTACAGTCGTGTTGGCCTACGGAGTAGATCATGATACCAAGTAGGCACATTCTGATGAAATTAAAGTCCTTCTCTGGAGGAGTAATGAGCCATTTCACACATGCACACACACACACACACACACACACACACACACACACACACACACACACACACACACACTCACACAGAGTGATAGTAAGTTCCTGGAGCCAGAGGAAAGGGGAATACTTACTTGGTCATTAACTTCTTTTATTTTTACTAAACACAAACTCACACATCATGGCTCCTTGTAAAATATAGCTTTTTCCTAAGTGGGAAGCAACGGGGCAGAATAATTCCCTAAAAGCTCAATTGCCCCATTTCAACAAGGCGTGTGTTCTTGCCCAGGTCTCAGGGTAGACATGAACCCAGGACATATATCTATACATAGCCGCATTGCTTCATACAAATTTTATAATGAATTCAACGCCAATATGGTTGAAATTCTTGACAGAGGAGCAGTGCGAGGGATGGAACTTATAAATTATTATAAATTATGGTGCCCCTTCTTTGAAAACCACTTTGGAGGTTTCTTTGTGTGTTGGCAAATACAGTAGGAACATGAGGTATTGTGTGCATCCTCCTGCACTGCACCTGATAAAAGAATAAAGAGCTGTGACATATTCTTAAAACAATAGAGGAATTAAAGGGAGACAATGGGCCAGCTGCTTCATTAATACAATCAAAAAGGGAGCCCAGCACAGAGGAGTCCAGATAATTAAGCACTACTCTTTTAGCCCTCTTTTCTATAATAAATTTGCTTAAAATGTATTAACTGCTTCATAGTTGTTAGATAGATCCGTGCACTTGTTTATTTGGAGTTGATTAATGCCGTTTTTTCCGTATGCAGCAACATAGCAACTCATAGTTTACAATACTTTTTGAATACAACAGAATAAGAATAATCGATAAAGATCTGCACAATACATAGCAATAAATCAAAACCATTTTGCAAAAAGTCTTTCCTATTTTTTTTAAAAAATAATCTTAACATTTTTCATTTGTACTATATAGGCAGCATGGGGCACTTTGGGCCATTTGACTTTCCCATCCCGGAGCTCCATCTTACAAAGCAGCACAGCAGCTCCTGGGAGAAGGGACAGGGCACACTGCACAGCCACCCCGACGTGCCTTTGGTGTTTGGGCCGAAGGAGAGGACAGTTTTGCTTTGTTTTAAGTCCTCCTTTCTAATCAAGGGGGAAGGACAAATGGCAGAACTCCTTATCAATGCACTCTGTATCCTCCATTCACTTGAGGTATGACAGAAAACCTACTTTTTATGTGAAAACACGATTTATACTTCACTGCATGAAGACGTCCACTCTCCAACTCTCTCACAGGCAGCCCTTCCTGCGGCCAACAGAACATCCAAGTGCTTGAGAACAGGAAAATTGGGCCCCATGCGCTGAATGTGGAGGCTGGATAAAAGCTATATTCTGGTTTTCCCCCAGATGTTTGTGAGTAAGCTTATATCAACTCAACTTTCAAATTACAGAGGTGTCAACCCATGTGTCAGTTTCAATGCAGCTTGTTCTATTCTGGTGGTTTTCATTGATAAACAGAAAAAGAATAGGAAGCAGGGAGACATATGAATAGAGATACTTAACCGTATTTCTAAGACAAAGAGAAGATTTTGCTTTTACAATGCTACCTACACTTTAGAGTGCGTCAGCCAGAGGAGTCCTGTTTCCTAAGAATTTTGTGTATTGTGTCCGGCTTTAGAGAACATGGTGTGCCTCACTCCAGCCGTGAAATACGGCTTCTCACTCTGGCACTTTGTTCCCTATTAGCTCTGTAGCTTTTTCTTGGAAACAAGGAAACAAAACACCAACAGTGGTCAATAGCTATGAAGAAAAATGACTTTTAGGAGCCATTGTATGTGCTTATTTATTTGAATACTGTTGGTTTGACTAAGTCCACAAAACTTGATACGAGCACCCTAATTAATCTAAAGGAATAGCTCCATGACAAAGAGTACTGTTGTCACATTTAATAGACAAGAAAATTGGAGCCTGCGTGTTTCCACACTCTCCTGCTCTCTCCATATACATCCTCTGGCCCTAGTTTGTCCCAGATCCCAGCAGATTTCTTCCCTCAGCTTGCGTTCTCTCCACGGCACTCATTTTTCTGTAAGAAGACATCTCCAGTGGAGATGACTTCCTTTCCCTTTTGAAAGGCACAGGAAGTCCCTTCTAGAAAAAGCAAAAAGCATCACTGGGGTCAGCTCCAGATTTCTGCTGAAATGCATGGCAGAAAGTTTAAACCCATGGATAAAAAGCATGCAGAACTTTCTGGAAAAGTTTCTGAACTAATGTGTTGAAGGACATGAGACTCAGGCAGTCAACCCTGGCTTTAGTCAAATAGATAAGATAGTTTTATGGGATTCCAACAGAAAGAACTCTGTTTCTGGAATCTCCTCCACATTCCCAGGTTTGCACTGGGCTCCTCAGAAGGCCCCACTCACCAAGGTGGCCCTGTAACTGTCTGGCTGCCTGGCAACTGTGCTTTTCAGCGACCAGTCCAAAGATGAAGTCACACCCCAAAGGCGAGCTGTCAAAATTCCACCTGCTGCTGATAAACTGATTACAAAGCTGCTTAAGACTCTGCTTGTAAACAAAAGCATTTATCAACTAATAATTTGCAATAAACTGATGTAACTCCCAGCTGAGGCCCTAACTGTAATTGTCTTTACCATCTGCCTATTAAAATACCATTCTTCATCCACAATCAAGAGCAGAAGGGAGAAAACCTCCACCAAAATACACAATGTGAAAGCTTATGAATAATCTGAGCACATCCCACAGTTCCATTAGGACTCATGTGTTGGGGATGCTTCGTTTCCATTCTTGTTCAGCCTGGGAATGCTGAGAAGTGAGGTGGAAGGGAAGGAGAGGGGAGGGAGGAAGGGAACACTGCCTGCGCTCTGTGGAGGAACCAACTGCACAAGTGTGCTGCACTTTAATTTCTTTCTTTCCTCCTTCCACCTCTCTGTGTCAGTAGCGGTCACAGGAGCCCAGTGAAACCCCCAAGCACCAGGCTGGAAATGAACCTCTCTGTCCCTTTTGTCCACTTGTCCATTTTCATTAATCTGCTCTGTTTTGCTTTTTAAGAGAAAGAATTTTTTAATTCCAAGAGACTCACTAAACTTCCCCAGGGAGTCGGCTTAAAAGTGTGGATCTCAGAGGGAGAGGGTTGGGGGCAGGTGGAGCTGGGGAGACAGAGGTCAGGGGCAGGAGTCCTGCAGCCGCGGGCATCACACCAGGAGTCCAGCTCCCGTCCAGCACCCCGGGATGCTCGCGGCCTCACCAGCCAGGTTTCCAGTCAGTGGGTTCACATTTTCAGATACTCCTTTGCTTACAAGGAGTCCTTCCCTGACCTCCTGGTGAGAGGCATCCGGAGGAGGAAGAACGTAGGACAGAGGTTCAGTTCCTTTGATTGTGTATTTCCAGAAGTTTCTTTATAGTCAACACCACTCTATGCCTTCACAAAGTTTAAGTACACTTGCCCTAATTTTCTCTTCACAAAAATTCATTCAACAACAAAATTTAACAACACAGGATTAAACAATCTGGCCCATTGTTGACATTTGGAAACTAGACATAGCACACTTTGCTCATGTCCTTTTGCTGTCCCAAGGTGACCCTCATTCAAGTTGTCCCCGCTCCCAGACAGCGTGTCACCCTACTGTATCAGCACAGGGGGGCTACTGAAGGCGACCAAAGCTGGCTTGGAGCACCAGGAATGATGGCCACGTCACGTGATTCCTGTAATCCTGCTTCACACTCTGAGGATGACAATTTGTATCTTATTACAACACATAATTTCACAGTAATGTTCGTGTTTATTTCATTTTTCTAAGCGCTGTCCCACAGGTGATAATCTTCTTTACAATCTACTGTTAGATATAACAGAACTCTTCAGGGCCTCCACAGGACAAGGATGAGGGCAGCAGCGTCTGCTTCTGGGGGTGCCATTTGGAGGAGGGCAGGAGCTGGGTCCCCCTTGTGGCAGGCACGCAGCACCTGGGTGCAGGAACAAGGCTGTGTAACTGTGCTCCTCCAAGGCCAGAGAGGTCAAACACCAGGACTCAAGCTTGGCATAATGACACAAAAATCTTCACAGACTCTCACTGAGTGAAGTATAATTATTTCTGGAATCATCTTGTTTTCTTCTTTTCCCACTTTTGAGGACTTTGAGATTCTTTGATCATGGAGATTTTTAAAATAATAAGATATGCAGTATGAGTGAGTGTTCCAGCATGCCAACTTATAATGTCTTTTTCAAAAATTAATAAAAAGCTGTAACATAATTTAACACACACCTTTATGTTCCAACATGGCAAAGATCAAACTTCTTATGTTCCTTAGCTACTTCTAAGTGTGCACAAGGAAGTGGTGGGGTGGTGCTTTATAATCTTTTTTTTTTTTTGTGGGTACCGGGGGTTGAACTCAGGACCTCGTGTTCCAGCAGGCGCTTGTGCCACTGAGCGATATCACCAGCCCTTTTTTCTTTTTTATGTGGGTAGTGGGAGTCGAACTCAGGACCTCGCGCTGGCCAGGCAGGCGCTTATGCCACAGAGCTATCTCACCGGCCCTGTAATCTATTTTTAAATTTCATTTTTTTGGTACTAAATGGAAATTTTCATGTCTCACGCAGATACATTCAGAAAATTTGAGTAATTATTCCATCTATATATAAAACTTCAGAATAGATGATCTATTCTAAAACAGGGAAATTCAATGCATTCTTTATGCAAAAGGTTTCTGGATATCTATACTAAGGTACACAATATTATTATGTAATGGTTTATAATAAAAATAGTTTCATGTGAAATAAGGGATATTTGTAATATATGCTACCTTCTGAGTTTCTACATGAAACTTCGTGTTCCTCTTTCTCTTGTCTATGTATGTATATACGCGTGCACGCGCGAGCACACACACACACACACACACACACACACACACAGTACCCAGTCTCAATTTTAAGTGATTTACAGTAGGAAAAAAATAGTTCTAAAAAATCGGTAACCAGCAGATGGCGCTCTGCGCATTCTTTGAGGCCAGCCAGGAGGCCAGAAAATACAGGCTCATTCAGTTTGAGTCCGCCTTCAGAGTGAGTTTGCTGCACCAAGCTTTACAATCCCCAAAGATTTATGCTAACTGACTCACAGCTCTGTGGTAAGTTACAGACTCCCCCACGCTCATCTAAAGGGCCCTGCATGCAGCTCACGCGCCCTGTCGAGAAAACAGCATAAAGATGTAATGTTTCCCCCAAGCAGGGAAAGAACAGCAGCCCAGGTATCTGAAGCGTAACAAGAACTCACGAAGTTTTCTGCTTAAAAAGACAATCGCCACTGCTTTGCTTTTTAGCACCCTGGCTTATGGTATGAAGAAGGCAAAAACGTTATTTTCGAAGGGGTCTATAATCTGCATCAGAGATGTTTCCGGCTCCTCTCACAATAAAACTCGTTGAGCAGATGTTTGCCGATCCCTGGGATGCATATGCTGCCTCCGAATTTTACAAAAAATAGTGTGTGTGCCAGGGAGGAACATAATAACAAACAGGACTGAATGGTGAAGATGTGATGCTGTACAAAACCTATCTGAAGTGACACTGTCTTCTCTCACCAGCATTCTCCTCCCCCAAGAAGAAGAAAAGTTTGCTCTGAACTTTAAAACTTCATGATTTTCTGATCATCGTCAGGTATCTGTCAGTAGCTGCATCTAAGTCCCTCTAGTGACAACCCACCAACATGAGGAATTCCCCTGGACCCTGCCCGCAGCTGTCATTCTGCCGTGGGCTGTGCTTTTCCCACTCGACTCTAGTTTGGCCTTAAATCCGTTGAAGACCCCATCTCATGGTGATCTCTACCTTTGCCATCCTCAGGGGAAGTTAGGGACCAGAATTCCAGTTGTAAAGGTGTTGGACAGCGGTCTTAACCTTTATAGTTCCAGATGCTGAATTTCTAGAAAAGCTCCAGTAAGTGAGTGGAGTGGGCTTGAAGCCCTCTGTGGACTCATGCCTATCCTACCATCATTTGTAAGACCCACTTAATGCATATATTTTTAGAATATGTACAGTGCAGTTACTTTATAGTCTTATTACCATTTAAGCACATTAGCATCTGTAACAAATTATATTAGCAATAACAGAAGAAGGGGAATTGGAAACAAGTGCTTAGTTGCCATAATAGCACATCCTGTAATTTCAAGGGAAGGAACCAGGCTCCAAGCCCTTGCGAGTCCACAGGAGACAGGGAGTCCGCTCGGGCTCTGCACACCGACGTCAAGGTGACCCTCGGCCTAGGAGTCTGAAGGCGGAGTAGAGGGCACAGCAGCCTCTTCGGGGAACGAACCGCAATTCTGAAAATGCCACTCGTGGGACGATCAAACCAGAGCCAAACGACTTTCTTTAAGACTTGTACGGTCTCTTGTTTTATTGTGCAGTTGGAATGATAAACTTTACTATGCCTTGATTTGTACAGAAGGCTCAAAGCTGTACTTAAGGGTGGGCCGACTGCTCCCAGCAAGATAAACAATAAAATATGGGGTCTTTATCCAAAATAGGTACAAAAGTCCTCAGGCTGGTGTCACTCGACTATAGAAAAACTTGTTGTTAGAACTCCCTTGAAGACTAAAGAAAGAATGCTTCTCAGTGTTTCACAGGTCCTTCTTGGCTGGACTGTGTGCAGAGGAAACGAGGCTCATGTTTTATCTGACATTTCCTAAGTTACCTTAGATCTAAAGGAACACAAGACCAGCAAGAAGTGGGAAGCTCTTCAGGCGAGATCCTTCTTACAGGGAGCGCAGCAGGCCAGGCGGAAAGCCCGAGTGTGGCAGGAGAGAGGAGAGCATCACACTGAGGCGCAAAGTTCATCAGGAGATACCCAGGTGGAAAGGGCCAGGGCAGCTATGTCAACACAGCTATCTTTGTTTACTATGCCCAGGTCAAAAGTGCACTTCACACTCCACTGCTCCCGAGGGAGGCGGGATGGGCAGAGCGGGACGCAGAGAGTGATCGGGCCTGGGTTCTCCAAGAGGATCCGGCCTGGCTCCATGACTCTCCCAGCGGGGCGATGCTCTCTTAAGTTCACCCAGCTCCCAGAGGCCGAGTGCGGTGTTTTCTGTTTGCTCCTTTGACTGTCTGATGTTTGCTTTGGCAACCAGATGCTTAGAATACTTCACCAGTGTGTTTTGATCTTGAATATCTAAATGGAGCCTTTTGGCTAAGGTTAAGAGTTGTCAGGAGATTTCCTGGAGCAGGGACGAGAACTCGCTATCCTCGGGAACAGATCATGTGCTGAAAGGTGTGGTTGCGAATCTAAGCAGCACTGGAGTTGTCGGTTTCCAGGACACTGTTTAAACACTCAGCGGTGATCTCGGTTTTACTCACAGTAAAGGAGATAGAAATCCTTGGTCATGAGCTGTCAGTGGAGGAGAAGTTTAGAAATAGAAATACATTTCTGAGCAAAGAGTCACTTGGCTTTAGTTTGTGCTCTTTTCAGCTACTTTCCTTTAGACCAAAACCTTTATATCTTCTAAGATGTTTATGCTGGGTGGTGGTGTAGTGCCCAGAAAAATCCACTAGGACTTTGCCAGTCCCTGCTATGTCTCTTTCAATATTTTCATGATTCGTGCTTTCAGTTCTAACTTTACTAGGCCAAGCATAGTTAAGAGATCAGCCTTTCTATTTTACTTATAACCCAACAGAAATTAAACCTAAACAAACTGAGAAAAAAAAAGGGGGAGATTGTGGGGTAAAAGGGAATTCACCTTCTTCAGTACAATTTTAAAGCAGATAAGGAAGGTACAGCTGACCATTCCTCTTCACACAAGGGTTAAAATGGAAATAGAAGGAGATAGGTCGGGGCATTCTAACATCGTTTCTTCCCCGAACACAAAGGGTCTATAGGACGATCTGGAAGAAGAATTCAGTAAAGTCAAAAAATTAGGGAGTGGGAGATCGCTGAGAAGGAACTGAAGAAGTCGAGACAGGATATAATTAAGGCTTGAAAAGGATTTCAACAGAGGTAGGGTCAGGCTAAGGACAAACTGTGGTCATGTTTTATAAGCAGTGATAAGAGGAAAGACGGCAGAGAAGATATAGGATAAAAATAAAAGTTCAAGACCGAGGCTCATTATAGGACTGCAGTCTTTGAGAACCAACACAGTTCTGACATAAATGAAATGACAATAAAGGCAGAAACGTGGAGGCCCTGCTGCGTGTCCCCACCGAACCCCCGGGCAACAGAGGAGAGGAGATGGGAGTGCAGGGGAGGAGGGAACCGCAATCCCTGCTCTAGGGAGGAGTACTTATCTGAAGTATCCCACGGTAGGAAGCTACAGGAGCCCCGGAAATGGCCCAGGAAAGCCAAGACAGGACCTGCGGGACCAGAGAGCAAACCAAAGCACGAGGGTGGCTGCGGTGGACTCACGAAGGATCCTGATTTTTATCTTGGGTACCTTGAGTGACAGAGTCTAGTACAACAGGAATACAAGAGGCCTTCTCTTAAAAAGAAACACAGTGGGCTGGGATTCATACACAGCCAGGGTTCCTTTGCCATTGAAGCCATTTCTCAGAGGACAATAAGTAAAAACAATATGGAAACCCACAGAAGCCATAAAAACCCTAATAGGTGGTGAATTATCCTGGCAGAAAGAGACCTCAGTTCTTTTCTTCATCTCTCCAAATAAGATCTGAAACAAGACAGGACTTCGTGCAAATCTCAAGGCATATTTTATCCTACTCTATTGAATGTTGCTCATAAAATTGTAAATATTTATGTCTGGCAGGAACCATGGAGGTGTCTAGAATTGTGAGAGATGAAAATAGTTCCAAGGACTTGGGTGACATGCCAGAGGTCACAAAGATAGTGTGCACACGTGTGGTGTATCTGTATTTGTGTATTTATTTTCACATAAGAAACTTCATTCATTTGCCATAGTAGGACTGTTGTAGGACCGATTTGTTGTTAATTAGATGGTGTAATGATGGTTAGCATCTCTTCAAGCCTTCCTATGATGTGGTTTTTTTTGTCTCTCCGAACAACTTCATGCGGTTGGTAGTGTCGCTATGCCCACTGGCGCACGGCGTAGAGACGACGAAGAGCCCCCATTTACAGAGATTTTAACTGTAGGCGTGGAGCCCACACCTCCCACTCCGAAGGTCTTTGCTGTCAGCCCACAGATCCACGTGCTTGGGCAAGTCAGTCGTGTCGTGGGCAGGAGCTCTCATGGTTGTGACCTCCAGAGGTGATCTCTGCCCACCTGGGACAGAGCCTGGATGACGGTGTCACTCCGATGTGCCCCAGGGCTGAGCAGTAAGAGTCTGCCTTCACCCAGGTGACTATGACACCAAAACAAATGGAAGGAGGCCGTCCTGGAGAATAAATCTAAAATTCTCTCTGTGGTCGTAGAGATGCGCATACCCTTTCCCTCTTAAAGCAGTGGGAAAGTGACAGGAGTCGATCTATCCACTAACAAGGTATAAAGTAATTGGTGGGTGTTCACAGCATGGTTTCTGTCAGGAGGTTTTTAAAACCAGCTCATTGTAGAACACTGAGGAATGTTCACATAAAATCTATTGTTCGAGTATATTCTCTGGCTTTAGTGACAAAACTCCACTTCTATTGGCAAAAACACCTAAGGGAAATACTATGCTGCCTACTTTTGAAAAGCATTTAATCATAAATAGTTCAAAAATCTATTGTTTTTAATAGATGCTGCTACTTTCCCAGGTCCTGGTTTTACTGATGTTGTTGCAAGCAGATCATTTTAGTTTTTGGATAATACACGTGGATTTAACTCTGCAGTTTTCACAAATGATAATAGAAGAGGAACATGTAAATCTTTGAGTACAGTACAAATCGATGTCCCCTTTAGGGGGAGGGGAAGAGGGAGTAGGGGAAGGAGCGAGAGAGAGGATGCGTGTGTGCACCCCATTTGGTTTGTTTTTTCACGGTATTTGACACATGCAATTGCATATTCAACTGGAGATGTTCGCAGTAAGGTACACAAAATTATTTTCATCCTTTAACTGTAAGTTAAAGTAAAAAATAACACCCTTCCCCACCACAACACCTCAGTTCTGTGTACATTTTTACAGGAAAAAACACATTTTTTCCCACTCACCTAAATTTTTTGCAAAGAAATTGGAACACTTGAATGATTTTGGAAATAAAATCACTTAATAAAATAGCAACAGAAGCTTATCAATTGTAAGTTTAAGATATCAAAAAGCATTTGAAAAGTTAGGCTCACTTAGGCTCTCGTCTGGCAGCCAAAAAAATTTTTTTTTTATATTCCCCCATTGTCTACTTTTCTCCAGTGAAAGTTATTACATTCCTCTACCCATTTTTAATCAAAATCATTTCCAACTTATTTCAGTCTGTCACAATAATATTTTCATATGAGGAGTGTTGTAACCTAATTCCTTCATTTGAATAATACATTCGTTTTTAATTACTGCAACTTGATCTCAGATTATTCAAATAACGGTTTCATTTTTTATGCTTACCCTGACCCTAGTGTATTTATAGGCTTTTATCCTTACCTGATACCAGTGTAATGTAATTATAGATTGTATTTTAATCATCTACTACATTCTACTGAGTTTGTTTAAATCACTCCAATCCTGAGCCTTTTATTTCTATTCCTTTTAAAATTCTACAATGGCATTCTCTTTGCATAAAAGCATTATTTTTTTTAGTTTACAACAATGAATGAATATTTTGCATGCATTGCTGGCTGCCGTTCTTATTTAATAATTTTGAAGTCACTATGCAGGATGGTATGTAAAAATCAAGCCCTGCTTTGTAGAACACATCGCTTGACATCGTCACACCAGTTTGTTTTCCAGCCTGCGGCCCGATCTGTGTTTTAAAGCACAGATCGGCTCGGTGCTCATGGTCGCCGTGTCCATGCCCTGGCACCAGAACCCCTATAAACAACACAGGCCAAGCTTCACAGTGGTGCCAGAGGCTTGTCTGATGGGAGTTATTTTTACTTGTATCCCTACTATAATCATTTGTAATTGCTAGGCTATTCCCAAGCTACACCCCCCTTCAGAGAATCCAGTGTCTCTAAGCTCCTTTATGGTGGTTTCTAAGCTGTTGCCACGCAGGCTGAATTTCAGCGACAGATTTAACGAGGAGCCAGGACTTTGGTCTAACAGGGCTGACAACACTGCCCATCTACAGGGGCCTCGCATTCCTCTGGTCAGATTCACAGGCTCGAGAAATGGATTCTCCCACATGAGTCTGATTACCGTCATGAAATCCTGGCACCACATTAGATTTGTCATTGTTCTCACTCTTCTTGGTGAATCCATCATTGCTGATTGTACATCCACAGTATCTTTCCAGTTCCTCTCCTTCTTCACCTCCGGCAAGGTGGACAAGGTTAAGACCCCATCCATTCTACCTCACCATATTTATCCCCCGACCTCCTGTCTTGGACTTGTCCCATCTGTTTCCTCCACTTCGTGCAAAAGTGGAGGGCTAAAGCCCAAGCCTGACCCTGTCCCCCTCACCTGAGACTCCTGTATGGCTCCCCATTGCCTGCAGGAGGGAACTCAAGCGCCTTATTATTCTAGAAGTCGAGCTTCATCCGGGACATCACTTTGATTACGAGGGTTCAAGCTGGTCTACACAGATAGCACGCAATTGTATATTCAGGCCGGAACTTTGGAAGGGAACTCAAATAAGCAAGAGGGCATAAAACCTCGCTGACATTAACAGTTAACAAAAGACAGGGCTTTTCATAAATCAGTGCTGGTTATGACTCTAGACCAGATCTTCCAAGTTGCTATCTGTGGATTAGACTTCCTCTTTCTCCCTCCACGGTCTACACTTTATCTTTAATCCCTTCTTTTACCCAAAGTAGATAAAGCTACGAAGATAAATGCCTTCAAGATAAACACAACATTTGAACCACATAACAGCATAGTTTCAAACCACTGGGTGTTTTCACATCCAGTTCAACCAGCGAGGGTTTGGCTAAATTGTTAACTCATTATTGAGCGAACTGCTTGAGGCCCTTTGAAAATTAATTTCCAGAAACGCCAGTGACAAATCATTGAAGTGTAAAAGAGAAGACAGATATATTTGCTGAAAATATCAGAAACAAGAGGCCAGTCTGCATGTCCCTTTTTCCTATTGTGAAACGCGCCTGCTAAGTAGAGAGCTCACAAACTTACTTAACTGGTTAGTTGTTAGACATAACTCAGGGAACCTTGAAAATATGTTAACATCACAAAATGCCTTGGAACGTTAAATGGGATAACAGTACGAATTGGGGATTTGGGCACAAACTGCCTGATAACTTTCAAAAATGAATCACACTGCTTTCTGCAACCTCGATGGAGAAACACAAGCTTCCTTCGGGATTTCTTCCACCACTCGGCACAACGCTCTCTTTGGCTATGATAATGCGAGCTTCATTAGGGAAGTGAAATGCAATTGTCTCCATGAAATCAAAGGACGATCTATTAAATAAAGCGACTGGAACTTGAGAATGAAATAATATGAAAAGTTAGAATTTTACGGTGAATCAAAATGTAAATCGCACTGGCACACGGTGGCCAACTGCAGAACTGAAGATTAGCTTTACTAAGGGAAACTGACAGTGGCTGGGATGATGTGGGGAACCATGAAAAGATACGTGGGCCCCAAACAACTGCGCACTGGTGTAAAACAGGCATTAACGCTGTTTTAGTACATTTAAAAGCACTGCTGGTTAATGATGAGATTATTAAGAAATACAGAGCCAAAAAGTAATAGGAACTATGATTCAAATTTGAAAAGATGGTTTATGTTAAAAATAAATACAAAGCCTGTTATCAACTGTGTTCATTGGAAAAATAAAGCAACATTGTATATGACCATTCATCCTGAAATCCTTAAGAGTTTTGCTCTTAAATGAAACAGAGAACTTACTGCTAACTGTTTGAAAGCAGAATTATTATGAATTCTGAGAGCCAAAGCCCAAGGTTGCCAGAAGGAAAGGGAGAGGTGGAGACAGGTAAATCAAACTTCTCAGCCCACCAGGGGTCCTGAATTTGACTTCTTTGCAAATGCTTATTTTATACTTAGTGTTTTTCTTCCAAATGGAAGCGACAGGCTTTAAAACACCTTCCTGTGTATTTCAGTGCATTACATCACTTAAGTCATTTACAAAATTCTATAAAATTACCCTGAAATCACATCAAGTACAGCAATGTACCATGAAACTAAAAGAAAAAATAATCATAAAAAGCACATTTCACATTGCAAGGGAAATATAACAGAGCCTAGGGTCTCAGAATGAAATAGCTACTCCCTTTTACATTCTTGAGTAAAATTTTGCTTACAACATTCTTTGAATCATGGAAGACTGAGTCTTTTTTTCTCAAAAAAGAAAACACTATTTAACAAAAATACGAGTTCAGTGAATTATTGGAAACAAGAAACAGAAGTAAAAAGTAATAATCAAGATAGCAGAAAAGGAATATAAACAATGTAATGAAAATAGAAAAAAAAAACTGTGAAAATCCTGGATATATTTAACACACATTATTTTGAAAATTTATTTTTGTGATATGATTCTGAGTACTTTCAAATTAATATGTATACCTACTGTGTATATTATGTATTATATGGTATATTACTGTACTTTACATTTACACACACGGAGATCCCATATTTCCTATTTCCTAAAATATTTTTGCAAAAATCCAAATTTTCCTCAAGATAAATAATTTTTAATATTGATCTAGCTTTGTCACCAGAACCCCTGCAATTTTAGGTCTGGCATGTGTTTCAGAGGGGAATGAATTGTACTGCTACTTCCTGGGTCTGGCAGTCTAGAGGATCAGTCTTGTTGCCAATGAGCCTGAGACTCTGGCCCGCGAACCTCTCTGCAGCCAGAGCGCCCTCCCTTCAGCTGCCACGCCCGGGGCTGCTGCTGGTTCTCCGGGAAGGGCACTTTGCGATGGGCAGGGCGGGGCACGAGGCTCCTTTGTTCTCGGACCACGATGTCCGTGATTCCTTTCCTTGGATGCGAAGAACAACCCCGGGCCTCTCGGATGTTCGCAAGGCCACTCCTTGACTTGGCTCCTTTTGCCGAGTTACCCAAGAGAATCATCAGGTCACAGGGCCAGGAAGGGGCATTTCCCAGCAGACACACCTGGGCGAGGAATTCGGCTCTGAAGACTCAGCATCGCGTGACCGGGCACTGAGCTCACCCTCCTGAGATGCGGTCCGCACAGGGATGCGCAGAGCAGAGCACTGGAAGTTTGTTCTGCTCCCCGCTCATAATCATCTTCCTTAGAATGGCAAAAACCATTCCCTGGAAGCTTCAATGGGGGCAGATCATGGAGGTAGCCTGTGGCTCGTGAGCCACTCTGCTGCTGGCCCTGGCTTCCTTCTGGGGAGTGATTTATATCGCTGATTTCAGGCTGGTTCCTGAAGATTGGCCCTGTGTAGCTTCCAGACCTCTATCATGTGCTGTGTTTTTGAAATCTACATGCACTGCTAATATTCTGTATGCTAGGGATCTATAAAATAGATGTTGCTGCCAAACACCAGACCCTTGGGATTTATATGTATTTGTAATTCCACAGAGTCCTAAATTATTAGGATTTTGTTTTGTTTTCCAGGTGACAAACTGACATTTTAAAAGCTGGACAGAGCAAGTGAAATTATACAAAAGGAGAAATAACATCATTATGACTGATGTGATATTGGTATTTTCTTACCTAGCTTATATTTTCTATGAGCATGCATCTTATTATATATAATTTACATTTATTTTAAAAATTCAAATATAAATTTTTAAAAAATTGGATTCAACACATAAATGAACATGACAAATACTAGCCATACTGACTTACAAAGGTTTTCTAAATTTTACAATACAGTGAGGTTCTAGAAACTAACCTAAGGTTAAAGATCATCTCATGTATTATAAGTATGGTGTCTTGGAATCCAGATCTGTTTATATCCAAAATATAGGTACACATTTCATTTTGAAAATTCTATAGAAATCCTGAAAAGATGTGTGTGCGTGTGTGTGAGTTTGTGTGTGTTTTGTGTGTATATGTGTGCCTCTATATAACATAGTTTGAAGCATTAGTTTTAAAAATGAAAACTATAATTGTGCAAAAATATTGATATGAAAGTCCCTGCTGGATGGAAACTCTATTTCTAATAGACAAACTCGATGCACATACGGGTCCCTTGGCATGGCCCGCACACAGCCATCTGTCATGTTGGCACCGTGCCCACCCATGAGGAGTTCTGCCAGTTCAACATGATGTAGGTGGCGCCACAAGGAAGGTCTGAGAGGACAGAGAGTGGAGTGCGCTGTGCACCCTCCTGGGGTCAGGGTCTTGGTGGTGGCCATCATTACTGGAGGAGAAGATCCGTGTGAACTGCACGGATTCTGTGTCCACAAAAATTCCATTCAAAAAATTTCCAGTGGGCTGTCAGTCAGCAGAGTAGTAAGCATTTTGTATGAGTGAGGAAAGTCAAATGCTTTAGTCTAAGATCTTGCACCATCTTGAATGAACACTGTCAGTACATAGTCAAGAGCAGGTCAAGAATAGCACATAAGCAGGACAATTAATTAGCAAAGGAATTTGAAGGTCTATGCCTTAACGTACATAACACGAATGTTCTATGAAAAGGAGCGGCACTAAAAGAATCCGGCACCTGCATTTTTGTTCAGTGGTTTTCTTGAAGCCCTTTCCTACAGGATGTGTGTCAGTTCCACTGCACACAGACGCTTCGGTTCTTACACTGTCTTATTCTGGGGCACAAATACTATTTGTATATTATTACACCACTGTTTTCTATCAAACTCCCCAGAACTCATTATAAAGTCTTCATGCTACTAAAATGCACGAAGTAGCCTACTTTCCATTGTCCATTGTCCATTGCAGAAAAGCAACACACAAACATTTGTAAGGGAATTCACAAATATTTCTGTACAAACCAGTGTGACAAATCATTCTGCATCCAAAGAAGAACAGGTGGTACTGAAAATGCCCACCTGACATGCTCGCAGCATTAAGGAATTTTCTTGAGCCCTGCCCCCCCATAGCTTACCACTGGACTATGTACTCACACAGAGATATAATGTCAGAGCACAGGACAAGAAATTCTATTTCTAACCTTATTGTCTTTGGGCCAGTATTACCTGGTCAGATTAAGCAGCACGAAAGTTGGCATAGGAAGAGATAATTTTCATCAATTTATTTAGCCACATATTCAACCTGTATTCATAGAGATCACAGGATGGTCTAGGAAATGTGAGGCATAAAAGGTGGTAGAAGGCAGGCATAGACCAAATCCTCCATGAGTTTTCTCCGTACTCATGCGAGCGCAGTGGTAGCCTCTCCCTCCCCATCCCATGACAGTGGCCAGGTAGGCAGCCCTCCACCCTGCCATACCTATGGGCTGCGTTGCCTGTGGGAAAGTTCATGAAACTAGCAGAGATATAGCCCCAAGACTGTGATGACAGGACACAGTTTAGTGCATTTTAAGAGTGTTGTCATGGTGACAAACCCATGAAGTATATTCTAGTATAATTTGGCCATGCTTTAGTTTTATTGCTTTTATTCTTTCTGAGCCTCAGTTGATTTCTCTGCAACAGGAGGTGGTTTCCTGCACTTCCTGGGATTCAGGGAGGCTTATGTGGCACATATAAAGGGCTTCACCCAGAGAAGGGGCTCAAAGTATCCGTTTGATTATGTATCAAGCTAGTGTGACTCGGGCATGGATGACACTTCTTCTTTCAATTAAAGTCTATCCCCCAGTTGGAACAGATGATCTGAAATGGGCTATAACCTTTCACAACTGGGTTTGTTCCTTTTCAGAATGTCTTTTTGTAAACTTATCCCTACAGAAGTGCCAGTTGCCTGCTTAAGAAAATGAAAACAAAAACCAAATGTCAAACTCACCATGGAATAAGAGTCATAGGTCCTTGCTTGGTTTATACACTGGCATTCCTCTTTCATCACTTCCTGCATCATCTTTTAGAGAGCAAAGATTTTAGAAGGTCAGCACGTTTGCGTTTGCTTTTATTTTAAATATAACTCCTATGTAAGGATTAATGAAATAGATTAGCGTCGAGGGTTGGGCATGGTCCATGTACACGGTGACTGAAATAGCTTTACAGGCGTGAGGGCGTTCAGATGAGCCCCTGAACTCTCCCGGGATGATGTCTACTCATTGGCTGACTGTTGAATTCCCCTAATTCAGCCTCCCCTTCCAGAGCCATGGGAAAGCAAGTCCTGTCTGCTTTGTTCGCCATCATATCCTGCCCCGCACATGTAGACAAATATGTGTTAAATGAAGAGAGATCATTATTCCTGGGAGTGGTCAGGAACACTAAGGAGATACCCTCCTTCCCAGAGTGAGGAGCAAAGTCTGAGAGCCGGCAGGGTCATGGTGACTGAAGAGAATCCATCACGGCTGGATTCACTGCTGCATAAATGCATCCATCATGGTAGCATGCCTGCTAGGACTGCAGTTCCAGATACTAAGAAAGTCCACTTTTTTTTTTTTTTTTTTTTTTTGTGGGTACCGGGGGTCGACCTCAGGACCTCACGCGCCAGCAGGTGCCCGTGCCACTGAGTGATATCACTGGCCCCTTTTTTGTATGTGGGTTCTGGGAGTCGAACTCGGGCTCTCACGCTTGCCGGGCAGGCGCTTAAGCCGCTGAGCCGTCTCACCAGCCCAAAAGTCCACTTCTTTAACTCTAGGAACTTATTATCCAGTTAGGATTCACACACACACAGTGTTCTCATGAGGCAAATCCACGTGTCAAGCCAAGTCATGTGCATCACTTGCTGGTGGGGTTTAGGGGAGTAGAAGATCTTTATGCCTACAGTCGTAGGAAGACTTAGGAAAAGACATGGGGTTTGGGCTGGCTCCTGGAAAATATTTTAGGTGTGTTGTAGAAATGAGACCTGCCCTGGTATAGGAAGCCAGGTCTGCAAGCACCCTGGTCACCTTCGGTCATGATGGCAAAGTCAGCGAAAGCGTGCTCACTTCCAGTATGAGGCATGCAATACGGTATTGTGCAGGTGAGAAATCCACCTAATTTTTCTGGGCCTCCTTTCCTTCGTCTTTGAAATCAAAAGGCTGGCCCTTTGGTTCCTTTCAGCTGACTCAAAGGACAAGTTTGGCAGATACAGGTATAGAGTGACAGTGCCATGCCAACAGCTACTACCACCATTAGACAATTTCAGGCGAGTCTTTAGAGCTTGCAAATGAAACAGTTTTCCAGGAGCCTAAGCTTACTCATTTTTATCTGTGAAATAAGTTACATAAAGGCAAAGACCCAGCACATAGCTCATAACCTTGCTAAACTCCAACTCGCCCCTATCAAATGGCGTATTAAAGATGTCTTTGAAAGGGAACTCCATGGCCCAAATAAAGAGATGCCTGTTAACACAGGCGGGAACCCTTCCCAGCAGGCAAGAGTGCCCTGCAAAGCTCTGGATCCAGCGCTGCACACCTTGCTTCATGAATGCCCCATTCATACCAGCACACAACTACCAGAGCCTGCTCCCTGTGTGAGGCTTGGGGAACGGCTCTCATACTTGGGAGATCAGAACAGCTCAGGAAGGCACACGGAAACTGTCTCCTTACTGAAGATCTCCTTAGGGTTTTGATCAAAATGCTACTAAGATTCCACAACATTGTTGTTGCTGTTAAAAATCAAATGAACAACTAAAATATGAAGCCTCAAAGCATAATGTCTCTATTGGAATATCTAGATTATTATTGCTTTATTACTTTTAGTAATTATACATATTTATTATGGATTCTTGGATTCGCCTCAAGAAAGCTTTCCTATTCAAGTTTAGATGACTGGAGTTCAGGGTAATAGGCATAATTAAGCCTAGCTATAACCAGCTGCTGCCAAGTATTATGCTGGCTAGGCAAGACTTCCAAAATTTTCAACATAGTAGCGGACACTTGACTTTGTGCCCCTTGTGCCCAGACGCCATCGTCTGAGTATACTCCCACCCGAGCCAATGGAAGATGGTGGAGGTTATTTCTACTGCAGATTACTCATCTCTGCTCTTCTCCATGCAGGCACTTAGGGAAGTTTATTGAAAGCACGCAGCATCTCCTGTTAATAATATTAATATGTATCTGTCATTGTCACGGGCAGTTGAGGGGACTGTTCCTCATTTCTCTACCCGGATAGGTTTAATGAAATTCCTATATGCTCCAAGACGCCTTCTCCGAGGTGAGCCGTGACTGTGGGGATCCACCCTTACCGTTCCATGTGGATATGATCCCTAGAGCCCTGGGGGAGATGTTAGGACTCCCCTGCTCAGTGGATGCCTGAATAACAGGGAAGGTGGGTGGGAGACAGGCGCCTGGCCAGCAAGTAGTTCTCTGAAGCTATTTTCTACAGACAGGGCAGAGCTTCAGAACACCAGGAGCTCAGAAGGAGAACGGAAGGAGGTAGAAGTAGAAAGAAAAATAAAGAGAGAGCTCACTGCAGAGTTTTGCTTAGGGTGTAAGGCGGGCACACACCCACCCTGCGCCAGTCCTGAATTACTGGCAGGAGCCTGCAGAATATGTGTAAGGGTGTGGAGAATATGGGGATTTAGTTAAATCAGAAAAGAACATCAATAGATTCATTAACTATTATCCCCAAAGTTGTCACTTCAAGGTATTTATCAATGTATTTGAACTGCAGAGTTGTAAAATATGCTCAAATATATTAACTATGGCCTTTGTCCTGGATGTGAAGGGAAATTTTAATATGTGCTTAGATTTTCATTTTTAATTACACAGGTGACTGCTTGAACATTCCCATTAATATGAGAAGTTAAAATGTTTATTTAATAAGTTGAATTAATCATTGTTTTTATAATTTTATAAACAGACTGAACGTGTCTTTAACAGCACATCTTTTAAAGCAGTATGGTCACTATAGAGTTATCTGCCTTTAAAATAGAAATCTAATACACAATGAGGGTAAGTGATGGGGCTGCTGTAAATTTGCAGATAAAATGCCTTTAGACGTCACTCTAACAAGACTTGCATGCTATTAGTATTCTCTCAGGGATCAATTTTAAAAGTTGTAACATAATAAAAAATGGTTGGACTATATTTCCCCACAGCTCTCGTTTTATTATGTTGCATGAAATATGCCTTTATTGGCTATAGCATTACTGGAAGTAAAATATACCGGGTACTGAAAAATTCTGTCACTTTGTGTTAGCTGTAAATTATCGACTAGTATAAACCCTAATTTCATTTGTCACATTCTGGTGCATTGCTGCTCTCCGCTGTTCCCATTCTGTCATTCTGGCAGGCCCGCGCTGCCCCAGGTATCACGGCATCGCCATCTGCACCCGACATCTGTCTCTCTATTGATCACACGGGTTTAGCACTTGATCAAACTGAGCACAACAGAATACATCTCTTTTTGCAATACTGCCAATGCCAACTGCTGCATGAAATCGACTACAAAGCCTCTCTTACCTAGTTTGGGAATTGTGTTTGCGTGGTTCTGCTTTTGCTCCCAAGCTCAGCATTTCCCCCTCTCTAGCCTTTCATTGTGCAGGAGTTATAGGAAAATAAATCTAGTTTTCATATATTTGAGAATGAATCAGGCTCCATGGGCCCCATGTCACTGATGACAATGGGAATAATTCAGAGATGTCACCCAGCAAGACTTAGGGAGTTAAAGAAATAATAGGTGCTTTTTAGGCCTCCCTAGATGAGTGTCCTTGTCCCCACTTCCTTGTGTGCCTGGCGATGTTCGTCAGAGAGCAGGAAACCTTCAGCCAACAGAGGGTTTGCTTTCCACCCAGCTGTGCTGGCGCTGTGTGGTAGGAGCTTGCAAGTTGTCCAAGCCAAGAGACGGATGCGCCATGTTGGCCTGTGGTGTTTGAGCGAATTGGAGCCACCTCCATTTCACCTTGCATAGGCAGCCTGGGAAGATGAGGGGGAGGTCACAGACTCCCCGTTACCTGCAGGGAAACACTGCACCCTTCCAAAGGGCTGTAGGGCTTTTACCTGTGTGGCTCTCACTCACCTTAGGGTAGGGCCACGTGCACAGTCATGAAAACCTGTGCCAAGGCGTTGCAATAAACAGAAGCACAGCGGAAAGATAAGGCTATGGGGAGATAGTCAAGGACTGTAAAAGCCCCAACAGCAGCATTTTTAGTTACCAGAAACACAATAGTAGGATTAAGGTATGCAGTTATTTTTGTTCTCATATTTTCACACTTTCCACAGTGAGACAAATTGTTTCCAAGGAGAATATTTTACACCTGCTGTGTAAACAAATAAATAAAAATGCCCTTAAATTTTTAAAGACAGATAGCCATATCATGTTTAAAACCTACTCAATATCTTACTAGTGAGAGATTGAATACTTTATTTATAGCCTTACAAATTACCTTGGGGGAAGAGGGTAGAGAAGCAGCTTCAGCATTAAAAATGATCAAGTTTTTTCTTTTAATTTTAAATGAATCATGGTGGTTATAAAATTAGAAACCCTTGTTTTTAAAAGAAAGCAGTATTAGTTACATCATAATACAAGTGGATGTGGGGAATGTATTATTCATAAGATGTTTTGTAGCCAAATACATTAGAGTATATAGTGGTACCAACAAATTAATATTTTAGAGCTAATTGAAATTGTTCTTCCTATAAAGATTAAGCCTCTTCTACCCAACACACTTCAGTCATTAAAATAACACTTTTAATGCCTTGTCTAAATGATGTCTGACATTAATACAAAGCTATATTAAGGCACTCAAATGACCAGTGCTTTTGTGATGTATTCTATATGATTACACGCTGGGTCAGAGCGGGCAGGGCGCATGAAGTGGTATCAAGTGGAAGCTAATTAAAATATATTCTCCATAGAACTTTACAGAAAAAAGAGACCAATAATCATCAGAAGGTAGTCTGAAAATGGCATTTCTGAAAGGCTTTCTGCATGCTTTCTTCTCCTGCATGAGGGTAATTTTTGACATAAAGATTTTATTGTAGGCTCAAAACTTCAGTTGGAAAATAGTTTTTTTTACTGTCAATAAAATCCTTATAAAGCCTTGCACATGCCTTTCTAATGTAATTTTTATTTCCTAGAAAATGAAGTTATATTTTCAAAACAACAAAGGTTTTCAGTGTGCTGCCATATTCCCATTCACTTAAATGCCTTCCTGAAAACAGGGGCAGCCTTTCCTGTCTGTTCTGCTGCTGAGCCTGCTACAACTATTACCACACACACAAGCAGCACACACATGAACATGCGTGCACACGTGCCAGAGAGAGGCACACTTAGGATCACATCTATGGCGGACTTGTTTGCCAATTACAAAACTCCCAACAATAGGTACTTAAATCTTCAACAGCCAGGACCAATTTTTCAACAGTCATGTTTGGGCTTACAAATCATGTCCTGGTTTTGTTCTCTGTTATCCCTTTGCCACATCTGTGTTTAAAAAAAAAAAGCACACATCTCCATGGATGTACAGAAGAAAAATTATTCACTATCACTTTTCTCTTACAACTCACGTTTCTAATATTCTTTTTGGGAAAGGAGATCCAATTGAGCATGGCGGACCATAGAAGAAGACCTTTCTGGCATAATGTTCACCTTCATGGACGAGGGTCTACACAAAGCCACGCCCACCAACATCTTTTACTCAGAGATTTTTCACTGATGTCACTTTGTCTCAAACTTTTCACCTCCGCATGGAGTGTCTGGGGTCCCCGCCTGGACTTACTCTTCCCTGCCATCTAGGATAAAGCTCACATTTATGAATGGATAACTCTACTGCTGGTGCTACATCTTTTCAGGACAGTAGACTTAAGAAATTATTTACAAAGCCAGTTGAATAGAGATGTAGAGCTGAGTATTTAGTTTTACATTAAACAACTTCAAATTAGCTTTTAATATAACCCTCTCATCAACAGAAATAAGCAGCTACATTCCTCCTTGTACATGATTGTAATTTGTCTGCATTCCAGCTCTAGCTTTTGGATTCAAAGGAAATCTTGTTGACAGTAAATCAACAAACCCAGACCTTACTGGACAAAAACAAGTGGATTTCATGTGTCCTTATTCTTACAGAACTGGTAGGAAACTCAACAAGATAATGACATTTATTGTTGTAATTAGAGCCACAGAGAAACATTTGTCAGGGAATACATTCACATTATGTGTAGGAAACATGAATTAAAATCTAAAAGTAACTATTTTTTAACAGCATACTACAAATTCTAACAATGGTACAAGACTCATACTGAGTATGAGTACTTGTTAAAACAGCAGTGTAAAATCCAATCTTCACTTAAAAAATGACACAGTTAACTAGAAGTAATTATTTGGTCTGAATAGGAATTAAAATATTGTTTTTATTGCCTTATTTGGTGACATTTGAGTCATTACTTTATGGTAAGAAAAATGCATTGTTACTCTACCATGGAGCAATGGATATATAGTGTACATCAGTCAGTAAAATACATTTTTTTTTTTTACAGTAATGTGTCTTAAAACTGTAAGGCTGAGGAATCAGATTATCAAATACCATTTTTTGGTTAAATGTACTTTGAAGTTACTGATTAGCTAATGGCTTCAGTATCTATCATTTGCATTTTAGAAATCCAAGTTTCTTTTTCCTAAACATGCAGCTGTGTTTCTCTGGTGGTGGAGCTTTCATCATTTAGGCCTCAGCTAGTAATACTTGGTCTGAAAGGAATGAGATTTCTTGTGGAACTGAAGTCTGCTCCTGGTGGAGAGACATCACCTGCCGTGGGGCTCCCAGGAGCTGTCCGCAGGAGGCTCTGTGCTTGAAGTCTACGGTGTGGTTTCTAACATGTTCAAGTATTTAAAAAAAGTCAGACTTTCACGCCGCAAATCTCATATTAGAATTTAAACCACTGATCTCCAGAAGCTGGGGTTTCAGTTCCCAGCGTATCATCAGGTAATGAAAAAGTCACTGGCGTGCTGGAGGCTGCAGCTCCTTCCAGGCACCTGGGGCCCCTCTGGTGGCTCTGCTAATGAGAGCCCTGGAGAGGGGTGCACCGCCCAGGTGACCCTCAGCCCTCGGGTCAGTGCTGTTCGAGTGTGTCTGAGGTGCCTCCAACATGCTCAGAAGCCACATGTCCCCGGACACCAGAGGTGGGTGTTTGATGCACGCAGAAAAGGACGGTAAGCTTTGCACACCCACAACTAGCGATGAAACATTCTACTCAGGTGCTTTACAAAACCTGCACCAACCATCCCAGTGAAATTTGAAACGATCAGCAATCCATATTTTAGATCTACCTAAGTATTCAGGGGAAAATCGGTTTTCTAGACTCAAATATCTGTGAAGAGGGGCAGAGCAATATTTAGACCGTGATATGGGGGGACTAGGACAGCAGCCAGATTATGAGGAAGAGGTGGTTGGAAGTGCTTTGGACGTGGAGGGTTTTGAAACCCCTCCTGAGCTTCATTTCAGACGAGATGGTTAATTATTAAAACAGCGAAGTCTGTTTGCTTATTCTATATAGTTATGTTAAAGCATAAACTAAGCAGTATTTAAAATGTTCTACAATGACAAGAAAGGAGGAAATATGTACAGGGGCTTTAAAATATGCGTGGAGTCACCACAAACAACCAACTGTTTCTTGTTTATGACAAAGGAGTAAATAACCCATTGATCGGCAGCGGGCACCTGCTTTGCTACCCGCTCCATCTCAGTGGTCCCTGAATCCTCATTATTTTTCCTCAATTAAAGTTCATAGTCGGAGAAAGTCTGTGCCGAGCAGATGTACAACTGTTCTTGACGGCGGAACACAGAAGAATCACAAATTTAGAAAACTACTGCCATTTCATAAACCCCAGAATCACATCATTTGTTGTGGGTAAGAAACATTCCGAACAATATGTCTCTTTTATAGGCTGCTAAGCCGGCACGTTACAGAAAAGAATATTAAAGTTCAAAAACTGTCACGCGAGCACTAGATTATGAATACGGTAATGCATTTTTTTATGATTCAAATAATGGTAACTGAAATGAAAAAAATATAAAATCTTCACTAGGTTATTATGTAAAAATTGTGACTCAGAATTAGATAAAATTGGAAATAGGCACAAAACCACACACAAAGTAATGATCTGTGGAGAATGACGAAAATGCAGTAATGAATGTATTTCAGAAAGAGATTCAACTAATGCTGGTTTTATTTTCATCTTTTGCATAATTCTGAGCCTTCTGAGTACTGATCATTAAGGCAAATCATTTAAATAAAAAATGTAGTGAGACTAGCTTCAAATATAACTGAGACGCTCAGCTGAAGAACTTTTTGTTTTAAACGTCTACCTAAGGTCAAAAACCAAAGCACCATCCATTAAAAAGCTACGTAGTAAGTAGGGCCTCCATCATCCATAAACCTCGCTTTGTGCTGAAGACCATGAGGAAGGGAAGTAAGCAGTCAGGGAGATGTTTGTTCCGATTTTAATTTTAAAATGTTATCTCCATGCGACACTGAAAACATATTTTGCAGTAACAAGATGAAGCTCCCCGACTCCATTTTCTAGCCCTCCTTCCCCGGAGACTATTTCTGGCTCCACGGATGTTGAGTTCTGAGGTCAGAGTGCACGCTCCAAGCATCGATGGCCGCAACGGTCGTTTCAGTTCTTCTGGGAAGAATGTGTTGTCTCCCACCGTAACATGCACTCCTTCTAATCTCCCTTCCAGTTTCGCTACTACCATGAAGGGGACTATACCTACACATTAACACACATATTTTAATTACACTTTAACGCCTAGTCTTTGCCATCATTATTTCTATTTAACTGAGATACAAGTCATTCTTTCCTGGCCAGACTGACTCCTGTAATCCATGAATCCATGTCGGATTTCTTGGTAACCACAGTGCAGTTTGTGAAGGTACAAATACGTTAATTTGTACTTCTGAGCACTGGTGAAAATGTTTAGAGACAGCACAGCATGGTTGGCAGTAGGGAAATATTGTTTCTTTTTCACACTTTTTTTACAGTGACACCTGCCTAACATAGAGAGCACTTGGAAGAAATCAGCGAATCTGGCTGAGTGTGCCTTCCACTCATGCAGAGTCCACTTAGGGTTCCAGGGGGCTCGAGGAGGACAGCCCCCCTCGGACGAAGGGTCCTGTGAGCAGAGCTATTACCAAGAGCCAAAGCTCTCCCTAGCTTTGTTCCAGCTTAAGCCTGTTTTCAAGAAAATCCTTTTGGTATATTTCTCCCAAACTGAATTTCCTACATTTACATTTAAAATGTCATTGCTGTTTCTAAGATGTATTTCACCAATTTCCCTCTTGGCAAGATTGGCAGTTCTCTGCCAGGGTTGTTCCTCTAAATCAAGCAGACTTTGAACATTTCTCTCCTGTTCATTTAAGCCTTAGGAAAACAGTGCTGAGTGTATCAACCACCCGGACGCCATCAGAGGTGACAAAGGCAATGGAGTAAAATCCCCAGTTTCTTGATTACTCCAAAACAATTCTGAAGGGCAAAAATAATTTCTCAACTCACAGTTTAAAAATATACATTTAAGGCCTGGGGATATAGCTCAGTGGCACAGAGCCTGCCTGGCGAGTGCGAGGTCATGAGTGCAAAAAAAAAAAAAAAAAAAAAAAAAAAAAAAAAATATATATATATATATATATATATATACACATTTAAAATTTGCTGAAAACTATAAACACTAATTTCATTTCCCTTGAATATTACTGATTTTTAAATGTAGAACACAATTGTACCTACAAATTGTAAAATTAAAAAAACTTTTGACACATGCGAGTTGAGAAAGGAATTTTTCCAATACTTCAGGTAATAAAGCAATTTCATTACCGACAAAATACATGTGCAGTGAACTAAACTATGGACTTGGAGGTGGTAGGATATTCAGTAGAGGCAAATACAGATGTGCCGCCTGGACAGACATTTACTGGTACGCCACGCTGGAAATGGTAGGCAAGTTAATCAAACTCCGAATTTACAAAGAACAGATAATTGCATCCCAAGGTTTTTTTTTTTAGAAATTTAAATAAAATAAAGTGTGCACATGTGCGCGCGCGCACACACACACACACACACACACGCACACACACACCATGGGTATTCAGTGAACATTAAACTTGATTTTCTTGTCTTAACCTTGACAAATCATTACCAAATACTAATTCCTTATTATTTGTTTTCTTCCATTGCTGCACATTACTGTGGCTCAGAAGAAGTACTACATGCTCACACCTTTGTATTTTTCTCCCTAAAGTATTCAATTTGTCCAAATTCCCAGTTTTTCTGTAACTAGCATCATGTGCAGCTTGACAAAGGGACGAGAGTCGGGTATTTCCGGATGCCCACTTCCTCTGCTCCCTGCCTCCCTCTTCCTTCCCATTCATCTTTCTTTTTTCTCATTTTCTTTTCCTCTCTCTCCCTCACCCTCTCGCCTTCTGTCTTATTCTTTTCCAGTCTTCATAAGTGACCGTGGTTGGTTTTGACTCATCAGGCATTTGACGAGGTGCAGACAGGTTTGGTCTCCAGGGGCTTCACAGCTGGAAAGCAGAAAACCCAACGTGGCCAGGGTGGACCACGAGAGTTCTGCAAGGTGCGCAGGTGCCGAGGCTTCTGGGAGGACACGAATCCAAGGGCGACTGGAGCCCAGAGAGGAAACGATGCACAGTTTTCTCCTTTTGGCATCAAACTGATGTTTGACAAAGGCATTACACTTGTTTAAAGAAATCATGCCAGACTTCTTTCCTTTTTTCTTTTTAAATCTTCTCTCCTTTTCTTAGAGAGTTTTAGAGACTCATAATTTTGCCTCCTATATATTACACAGATATGCAGACTAGTTTCCTTTTCATATTTTTATGTCTAAAAAATGTTTAGTAGATAAGATAATCTTAATGTACTCTTCCAAAATCCAAAAACATATCGCCATTCTGTATTTCTCAACTTTGAGATTATAAGAAATGTTACTCTTAATAATTTTGTCTTACTCTTTTGTAATATGACCACTAAAACTAATTTGTACTAAAAGGGGACTGAAGGGAAGGGTAATAGCAACTATGACATCCACTCAGCCATGTTCCCTGCAGCCTGCGGAAGTCAATGCCTCAGTCCAGCCAATGTGGGTACTGTAGCTTCTGCCTTCTACGACTCTCCTTTCCCAAGCAAGGTAATGCCAAGAATATACAGGCTCACCCCACTCAACATTGTTTTCTTAGGTGATTGAGTTTTTGGAAACTTTGAAAATTGAGTTAATCCTCCTGACTTATTCCTGTAGGCAAAATCTGCAGCTATGTCAAGGCATCCTACCTTATCAATTCGAGGGCAAAGTAATCATGTGACAATTAATGCAGAGAAAGTGGTGCTATCTATGCAGTAGTTTAAACCATCAGGACCCTCAAAATTACATTAAGGAGCAAAATCTTACAATTTGTTTAAGAGGCCTTGTGACTAGAAAACCCTATTCATTAATGTGAGCTAAACAATGCCCTGCAAAGGACCTGGAACAACAAAACACACCAAAAGTTACCAATTTACCTTTCCGAAGACTTTCAATATTCTTTATTTTATGCCTGCTGAAAAAACCCCAGCCTATTATTCCTTTCAAGCTCTTGTCTTACATAAAGAGATGCAGATATATAAATGACTCAGTTATGCTTTATAAGTGCTTAAGAAATCCAGGTTGCACGTTGAAGAATACATTTATATTCTAAACCTTAACTTAGTATTTAATTAACAGACCCAATACCTATTCTCTTTCAGATTCAAAATTACTGTTCTTGGTCTGGAGCCTTTCTTCACAATGACCAAGATTATTTTAAATTTTTATTGCCCATTTCTATAATTATTACAAATAATTTTAGAAAATACTTAAGCAGATTAAGCATGAATAACATATACAAATTATCTTAATAACTAAGCCTTTCATCCCTTCTACCTTTTACTATTGGTGTTGTCTGGGCTCCACTTCACAATCCCTTTATATTCATATTAAATACTATAGGGTAATTTTATATAAGGCTGATAAGAGTATTGTTCAAGCACAAGGATACTGTGACTACACCATGGTCAATGATGGGAAAATACATCATTCTTCCACAAAGAGTTATGAATACCTATATGCCAAACTCTACATACACTGAAGTAACCTTAGCCAGTTGACTGTCACTTAAACTCTCCAACTGTTAAAAGAGCTCAACCACAAAATACTAAGCCACACCACGTATGCATGAATACACGAATTGGTTCCACTTTGAAAATTCCATTTGCTACTATGCAAGACTAATGCATGGTGTAAGAGGTCTAAGGATTCCTTCAGAATCACCTCCTGCTCACCGGCATTACCACACCGGTATATTTAACAGAAACATTTACATGCTTTGCATTTTAAGTGCCTCGGAAACCCAAGCTCAGAGCCTGCACATTTCCACCACACCATCAGATGTAATGAGTTATGGTACTATCGGCATGTTGATAAGCTATAGCCCAAAGAAGAACAAGAAGGAAGTATAAAAAATATGGCCAGAGGATGGGATAAAATTATCAGCTAGTGTGTTTTCCTGTTTGGTTTTAATCTACATTTAATTAAATTCTTATCTTCTGTGTACTTATGGTCGCATTTGAATGGTGAGACTGCATTCATTATGAATGGTAAAACTTAACTCAGAGAACATTACATGGGGCTTCTTTAAAAAAAGGGAGAAGAAAAATGCTGCCTTTATTCTTTACACTTGGGTCTTAGAAAAGGGGACCAGACTTTCACTCTAAGGTCAGGTGCTGTGGCATTTAACCTTTGGGTTAACTGACTGAGAAATTTGGACTTTACTAAAATTTTCATCCTATTTTTTATTTTTGCACTTTGGAAATGTTATTATCAAATTCTCAGCCTGAACAGAGCTGCTGAGGGGAGGCAGTGAAATGCATTAAGGAAATGCCTTCTTCGTTCTTAAAAATAGAGATGATAACAGGAAGTTTTTATTAGTAATGTGGAATGTGTGCATTAGTCTGCATCCTTAATTATTAAAACCATTACACTGCCTTGTCTTTATATGCTGAAATAAAAAATGACTTAATTGCTATTTAAAGTTTTTTTTTTTCCCAGTGTCACATACCCTTTGAGTTCATTCAAGCATCCATATATTTCAGAGAAAAATAAAATGTTTTGTAGGTAGCATTATTTAATATACCCACTGAATGTTTCATAACACGTTTAGCTCTTTTCCAGGCACGGAAGGGCGAATTAAAACCGCCCACCGGATCAGGCTTGGTAGCTGCAGTAACAAGACTCTTTTTCTTCGGCTGACTCAACAAGGGTGTCTGTCTTTACAGAGGGGAACAGGGGCAACTGGTTTTGATTTAACTTTGAATGTACTGAGGTTTGGAATAAAATTCCTTATTCCTCCTCATCAAAATTCACCAAAAAGAATAAAAACAAAACCCTTTTCTTATTTACAAACATTTTTTTTCATATAAATCAGCCAAGAGAATTCCAATTATTTGGTCACATATTTGTATAGCTTTTTTAAACAACAGTAATTTCTGACCAGTTCCTGCATGCTAGTTACATGAGAACATTTCAAATGAACATTTGCTATTGTTCTGATATTTTATGCAACAGGGACTACACGCTGGAAAGCATATAACATTCCATTTGAAATACTGAAAATTTGACAGATATCATTAAATAATGGCAGTTGTTAGTAGCATATTTCTCCAAATATCCCTAATATACACGTACGCCAGGAATAGTACTATTCTATTGTGATGCAGCTGTTTTGAAAGAAGCAGGAAAATTCCTAATGGTTGGGTCAAAAAATCTCCATGGGACGTAGGAGAGACCTGAAATTTGCTCATAAGAAGGTACAAAGATCTTCTAAGATACTGAAGAGTCATCTACCCAGCAATGAGGGGAATCAGGATATTTTCAGAAAATACCTCTTATACTCTCAAAGCTTTAGCACTGGCTATTCAGATGGGCATTTATCCAATTCAGTAGATGAAACTGCTGTTCTTCTGTGCATAAATTGCCATAAAATCAGAACTAAGATGAATTTTAAAAACTGGTGATAATCCCACAACATTAAACCTTTTCTCATAAATTATTCCTAATTTTTAGATGATAAGCAAGGTCAATTATTCTTAACAAATGACAAATCTGGGGAACAAGGCATATCCTACCCTGAGAAGTTATTGTTGGATAACCATATTTTATAGCAGATAACATGTCAGTTAAAGAAAACATTAGTAATTTGTTTTGTTTTAGTTCATTATTTTTTCAGAAATATCTTTATACGTATTCTCTGAAGTACAGACACAGCTTTTTATTTTTAATTCAGTAAATGCACGCACAATATGACATCCATACACATTGTACCACCAAGTTGTGTATGATGGCTTTAGTTGAAATACTGAACACAGTTCAGCTCAACAAACACTACTGAGCAAGGTAAAGTGGCCTAGTTCACTGTGAGGGGCTCCCTCTAGGACCAGACTATAGAAACCCAATACTAGAATGCAGTTTGCCAAGGGTAAGCCAGAATAGGGGTGCACTGAAAACTGAAGACAGCAGGGTATGACATTCAAGGTAGAGAAACCTAAATTATAAAAAAATGCAAAACATAAGATAGACGATAGGAAGTAGGAAGACAGATTTTTCTCAAATGGGAAGGGGATGGAGAGATGGGGGAGGGGATGAAGGAAAGCAATGAAGACGTGTTATGTACAAGTACCAACTCCACATGCGGAATATAAACATTATGTACTACAAGCAGGTACGACTAAAATTTTTTAAAAAGAGCTGAGGCTTAGAGGGTGCATGATTTTGCAGCTCTATGAGAGGTAACACACATACATGCCTTATTATACTCTCAAAAGCACTGCTCCTGCAAAATGTGTGTGCAAAATACACACGCTTGAAAGAGGACAGGAAAATGTGCCCATTCTCACTGTGTGGCAGAAGGGACAGCAACCTGAGGGGACAGCATTTGTCCTGCCCCTCTCTGCAGTGAGACTTGGAACCAGAAGCCCCCGTAGTAGGCACAGAGAGCCTGGTTTACTGAGGAGCAGCCCAGTGTTTGCAAACAGAGCCACGAGGACCCAAGAGATCTGGTCCCTCAGACAAGACCATCCAGCCTCTGGCTTCCTGTCACCCCTAGAGGAGTGAGGAGCCCAAGCCCCGCCGTGTTCCTGGCCAGCTCCATCCTATTCCTCTTGGACATTCCTTCACACCTTCACCAGCCTTCTCCAAGTTCAGGGACAGCCACACCCAATCTCTTTATGACCTTCATCTCTGCAGTCTTCAGTCATTCCTAGAAACCCGGGACACCCACAGTCTGAACTCACGCAGCACTGATAGAAACCTATCCGCCTTCACCACTTCCAAAAGCAACATCTCCCACCCCTTCTCGTTTCCGTGAGCGCTCTCGTGGCCGCTGGGCTCCCACCCTCTCAGGGAGGCCGAGGCATGGCTGTGAACGCCTCTCAGATGCCTCCAAGGATGAATCGGTGTCCCGACTCCTAACTGCAGCCTCCTGTGCTCCCCCTCCTCTACAATGGCGTGCTTGGAGCTCATCCCCACGTAGCCCTGCTTGGGGTAGCCACTAAGAGATGTACAGGTCCTAGGCCATTTGCTGTCTTCTGGAAAGTTAGCCCTGGCTCCTCTGAGGCGCATCTCCCGGGAATGCTGTCTTCCTTTGGCCCCTGGTGGGCATGCTGCCCTGGTGTCCACCACCCAGGGCCTCTCCAGTTCCTTCTCCACCCTTTCTCTGGCCTCCTGTCCTGCGCTCTGCTCTGCTTCATGCCACAAGCCTGCTACTTACGGGACCCACCCGCATCCCGTGCTGGTCCTGGGGCGCACCTGCTTCGTCAGCTGCAGGGCTGTTCACCCCCCTTAGAATTTCTCATGATGCTGCGTGGCTGCAGACCACTTCTATGTTTTCATTTTACTTCTGCCTCATTTCTGTCCATATTTATCATGCTTAGTGCACATTTGTATTTCTCATCTGCACTGACCTATTGGAATTTAACCTCCTACAGGGAGTGGGTTCATGGCTGTACTCACTGCCTGGCCCAAGGCCCGGCCCAAGGAAAAGGGCCAGAACCACCTCCTGAACAAGTAAACAAAATGGAACGATAGCTTCATGGTTTACTATATGTCTTAGGCTCTATAACATAAGGAAATTGTTTTCTATTTTCCATGACTCTAAAATAATTATATTTATATATTAGCATGCTGCAGTTCTTTGGTATTTTAGAAATATAAAACTGAACACCCATAATTAAAGCTAATTTTACTGTTTTTTTTACAACATTATTGGCTTTAGGATGTATTTCTATGCTATGAAAATAATTTGCCATCCTCTTTTTATTGCTTTATTCTGCATATTGCATTAGAATAAACAGCATTATGCCAGCATTAACAAATATCTCTCACACCTATGTGAACCAATTCTTCCTGCACCTCCCTGCCCCCTCCCCAGTGTGACCCTTAGCAGAAAAGAAGGAAGAGGAGACGAGGTGTGTTTGCTGAATATTTTATTTCTGGTGGGACAGATCTATGCGGGACCAGTGGATATAAGTGCTATGTAATTTGCTGTTTCTGAACTCATCTTTCCCTGACTCTGAAGCTGTAATGAAATTAAGAAGTGCATCGAGGTAGGATCTGGTGGATTTCCTCATCTTTAGGATCACTTATTTTGTCCTGAGTTTACTATCTCAATTTTATTCTGTATTTTAAATCCCCAATAAATAAACCCCAATATAACAGTTTCTGGGGTTAGATGAGGATACAGGGAAAATCAAAGGAGGTTATAAAGAAGCAAAAGTATAGAGTGAAACACAAAATTCAACCCTTCCCAAAATAGCTCAGAAAGAATGGCATCCAGTATTTGTAATGTCATTGCTTTTTATTTTGCACCAACTTCTAATCTAGCAGTTCTGAAACATTCTTAAGACTTGAAGAAAGCTCTTCAAAGCACATCTGCTCACAAACTCTGGAAAAACTACCGCTGCCTCACTGTTTATATACGAGCAATCAAAACTATCAGCAAGTAAGACCCCTGAAGCTGTCTCCTTAGGGAAGAAGTAGAGCCCGTCCAAATGGAGCTTTTCTGCGGCACGGATCACAGGGACGCTGGTCTTGCCCCAAGAAACGCGCCTCTCCCCAGGCTGTGGACCCCTCCCTGGAAGCATGGAGAGTCACAGACACAATGCCGGTGGGGGGCATCCGGGTAGTCACTGCACAACACACAGCAGGGAAAGACCCCAGCAGCCCGCGTCACCAAAGTCACGCCACTTCTGCAGGCTCTGCACTGGCTGGGAAGCAGCACTGACCCACCGAATGTTGGTCATCAAAGAAGTGGGCCAAACACCTGACTACAGCCAGGCTTCTTACACTTGTTACAATCCGTGGTGTCTGTATTTGAACTGTTTTCGTTACTGTGTTAAGGTTGTTAAAGGCCAAACGTTATTACTTGACCACTATTTAATGGGACGCTTCCTAAACTGTAAAATATTTCCTTTTTTTTCCTTGTTAAGCCAAGGTCAGAGAACACAGCCATTTGAAGTGTACACTGATTTACAAATGTGTCCCAAGGGTGATTAATTATTGATGTAGTCATTCCACTTTTTGTTTTAATTTTTCAAAATTTTTGGTACGGGTAATTAAACCCAGGGGTGCTCTACCACTGAGTTGCATCCCAAGCCCTTTTTCAAACTTCTTGCTCAGACTTGCTTGGAACATGAGATCCTCCTGCTTCAGCCTCCTGAAGTGTGGAGCACATCCAGGGTCACAAGTGTGTCGGAGCACATCCAGGGTCACTGTACTATTTGTGGCACTTGCATTTTTATTTAGTTAGGGGGCTTTGGTTTTGTTTTAGTTTTTCATCATTGTTCAGTTTTGGTTTTGCATTTGTGCTGCTCATGTTTCGCTGTTGCAGAGGGTATGTGGCCGAGAAGCACTCCATTTTCTATCCCGTCACAAGCTGAGACACAAACTAACTATTCCGTAGCAACTGGGCCTAAGTTAGGAAAGAGTCAGTGGGCTCAGGGCAGAGCCAAGGGCCTCTGATAGCGGTGCACATTGGGCTGGGATACACGAATTTTGCTGTTTATAATTTAATTTTTTAGAATGAAACCTATATTTGCACCTATTGAAACGTTCACCTCCGTTAGAGTTTAACTGCCGTCGGTTTGATTTTCTTTGTCTTTTCAGGTTTGTAGCTGGAATGCAGCAGAATTCTACATGCACATAAACTACTGTGGTAACCGCTGACCCCCAAATAGCCCCTCTCTTCATCTCAAAGGCGCAAAGGTGGACATTCCTGCAGTGCCCCCACATTTGGGGCTTTCTGATGCCAACTGCCTACACTGTGCCCCGGGTGACCCACAGGATTAGGGCCACAGACCTGAGGTGCGGGAAGTGAAACTGGCCTTCTACCTCAGCCTCCTGGGACGGTGTGGCCTAGCCAGCTGGTGGCCAAAATGGCCTAAGGGTCAGGATGAAAGTGACTGGCTGAAGGGACCTGCACGGACCAAGGGCCACCTCCGTTCTGCCCCGCTTGCAGCGTCCTGAGGAGTCACCCAATGCAGAGAGTGGCAATGAAAATGTCACCGATGGTGAGATTGGCAACACTGAGAGGCAGCATCCAGCACTGGCCACGGGACCCTCCAGAGGGCTGGGAGGATCCTGAAGACACCAGGCTGAGGGCTGCCACCCTGAGGCTGCACCTCCCGGTCATGGTCAGTGACATCGATGTTCAAAGAATATGATTCAGTAAGGACCACGTCACAACCCAAAGTGATGATGACAACAACACCGGGGAGGCCTTCTTCTCTAGAGGATAGCTGGAGAGGGATGCGTTCATGTTTCGCTCACGACTGCCATGCATACGAACCCCCTTCTACAATGTCTGACAATGAGGAGCTGAAGAAGGACTTCCATGGGTCCAGGAATACCTTAAAATGATGTGCAAAATCACGTGTGCACATGCGCACATTTTAGCTGAATGAATTAAGAATTTTGTATGGAAAAAACTTTGAAATAGTGACCACATGCAGACTACTAATGAGTCATAAAATGATAGTATCTCTATCAGTTTATTATTCAATGTGAAGAGCAACTGATGCCTTATCTTGTGTTAATTAAAATATTAGAGATATTATTTATAGAACTAATGTTTGTAAGGATTTCCATTATATCAGTAGAAGAAACAGCTGGTGTGCACAAAAGCCAAAATCAAATATGGAGGCAGTGAAGGAGCTGTCTAATAAATTACGATATTCTTGTGTAATATTCTTCCATTTGTAGCCAATCATTGGCAAATCCAATAAATAAACCAAGCATCAATAAATCCTCAAGTGTTTATTAATTTCTTACCCTGCTGCTAGGGTCTCTGCGCCGTAGTGATAATAGGACTCATGGGTTTGTCTGAACCGTATCAATATGCCTGGTGTTTTATTCCACCGTGTGGAAGAAATGAAAGAAATTAATACACGGCAATTGCTTGTCCTGTGTTCTAACTACTGGAAAACATATTTATTTATCTGCTTACTTTTGAAGGATGCCAGGCTGGCTCTTCAGGAATGCAGCATTCCCTGGGGCTGCTATGGGGGCTGCGGGACATTAAACAATCTTGAGGTATCCCAGAGGCTCCAGGTCGAGGCCATTTACATTAAGATGGCTCTCAAATTGGCAGAAGGTTTTAAACGTCTACAGAGCAGAGACACCAGGAGGTTTCGGAGCTGTCCTTTGTTCTGGTCCAGGTCCCTCAGTGGTCTCTACCCTTATGGGATGCCACTGTCATTCACAGATACACTGGCATCTGAAATGAAGTCTGATTTCTATTTTGGTTCATTACAAAATCAACTGTGATGGCATGTCACAAATTTCACTAGATGAGAAAAAAATTACTGCTTAAAAATAGTAGATGGTTAGACCTTAAAACAGTGTAGCAATAAAAAAAAAAATCAAAGTGACAATTCACCTTGAATAATTTATCAATTACATTACTTTTGCTCATAAGTGGAGAGGTTCCCTAGAATAATCATTGTTGCAAGAGTTGACAGAGATGTCACAGTTTTGAAAGGAAGACCAGGACAGGGACCAGCTCGCCCTCCTAGAGGCTCCCAGAGGAGGCTTCTCCCGGCTGTGCCTGCTTCCGGTCCCGCCCTGGGAAGGCACAGCACAGAACAGTGCAGACCCGAACACACAGAACAGCGAAAATGCCTGCTTCCTGCCAACACAGCTCAAAATTCACATCTCTACCTGCGATGAAATTTGCGTGACTTAAGAATGACTCAAAGTGCATATTTATGATAAGATTGTCACTCATTTACCTTAAAATGTAGCTCTTGATCTTACAAATTATTCTGGAGCCTCAACCCCGTGTATTTCAGAAACCTCTTCCTAAAATATTATGTTAATTAAAGATATTCTAAAAATTAGTCAATATTTACATACATTCTTATGGTCTGTCCTAAATAGGAACTTTGAAAATAATTGTCATATTAGAGAAGAACTGGGTTTGAAATAAAATTATAATAGAGGAGCTCTTATATAAATAGAGCAGATCAAAGTCAGAAACCTTTAGAAAATAAAATGACAAAACAAAAAACTTTACAAAATTTTAAAAAACACATTGTAAAATACAATGCATCCTGTATTTAAAAAAAATATCAGTGGTAAATTAGCTGTCTAAAAGCAACTTCTGGGATGATACTGTTAAGTAAAATAAAACACAGCACCTTAAATATCACATGGTTTCTCCTCTATGAGAAACTCAAAGTACAAATAATTTAAATAGCAAAATAAAAGGTAGACAATAGGAAACAGGGATAGAGAGCTTTTGCAAATGGGAAGGGGATCAAGAGATGGAGGAGGGAGGGGAACAGGATCGTAAAAAGAACGAAGCCGTATTACGTACCTGGGCCAACTCCCCACAATGAGTGTGATCATTCTGTATTGCAAACATGGACTAATAATGTTTTTTAATTTTAAAAAGGAAAATTAGCACAAAGTTACCCTTGGAGTGATCAGTGATAACCTTTGTCCAAACAGTCCTAGAAGCGTGCAGTCTAAAAGCTTTGATGATGGGAGGGAGAGAGTGCAGCTAGAAAGAGCACGGGGCTCCTCAGGGGACAGAGCCCCGAAAGGACCCTGGCACCGCGGCCAGCGAGGATCAGTGCAGCAAATCAAGGGCCGAGTGACCTGGGGATTTGTAGAACCAGTGGTGAGAGATGTTGACAAAGGACAAATAAACAGCTCAAGACTACTTTGCCTTGGCATGTCCCTCTCCTTCTAGATTGACAGATTTTGGGTTCTGAGTCATACAAAACATCAGAAAGGCCGCTCTTCACGTCATCAGACATGTAGGCCACGCTACAGTCCATGGTAGGACCGTGGACTTTCTAAGAAAGTACTCTCCTCTGGAAGCAGTAACTTTGAATGTTCTATAGCACTGTAGGGTCACTAGGGGTAGCATCAATTTTATGTATATTTCAAAACAGTAGAGAGGATTTTGATGCTTCCAACACAAAAAATGTTTGAAGTGATGCATGTGCCGATTACCACGATCTGATCATTGTACATTGTGTAGACATGTTATTACACTGTACCCTGT